>CM050168.1:157288435-157465935 GCA_027410445.1 Discoglossus pictus | reverse complement strand
GCACAAAAAAGACAGCCATGTGATGCTCCCCCCTGCTCCCTAAACACATCCCCATCCTGCAGGGGTTCCTATCGGGACCCCTGCAGCCCCCCCACATTAACCCCTTACAGCTAGGGTCCCCGATCGGCATAGATGAGGCCACTGCTGCATTTAAAACTTTTAAATTCCCCGCTCCGGCTCTTTAAAGGGCCCCCCGGCACACTATTAGCAATCCCGCCCGTGGCAAATAAAATTAACCCCCCTCTATGCTGGGGGTCCCCATCGGGACCCCAGAAGTGTCCCCACATTAACCCCTTACTGCAGGGGTCCATAGGGACCCCCGCAGCCCCCCCCCCCCCCCCCACATTAACTCCTTGCATCAGGGGTCTCCGATCGCGAGCCTGATGCATTTAAATTTCCCGTAAAGGTCCTGAAAGGACTTGCGGTAAAAAATATTAACCCCGGCCAACTAAAATTAACATCATAACCCATGGGGGTCAATACAGACCCCATAAGCCCTTAATTAACCCTGTCACTCATGGGGTTTTATACAGACCCCCATAAGCACTTATTTAACCCTATAACTCATGGGGGTTAATACAGACCCCCATAAGCCCTTAATTAACCCTGTCACTCATGGGGGTCACTACAGACTCCCATAAGCACTTAGCCCTATAACTCATGGGGGTCAATACAGACCCCGATAAGCACTTAATTAACCCTGTCACTCATGGGGGTCACTACAGACCCCCATAAGCACTTAACCCTATAACTCATGGGCGTCAATACAGACCCCCATAAGCCTCTATTTAACCCCATCAGTCCCATAAGGGTATATTATGACCCTTATGGGGCTGGTAAAACACGAACATTAACCACATAAGTGCCATGACGGTCCTCAAGGACCATCACGACACTAACTACAAACACTACACTGCACTATAACCCCCAAAGAACCATTAAATCTAAACTAACCACCCTCTACACTAATCTATTAACACTTACGCTACCAATCTACACTATCTACCTACCCCCTAATAACCCCCCCACCACTCTAATTACAGAAAATAAAAAAACCTAAGTCACAAAAAATAAAAAAAGGAACATTTCTGAAAAGAAAAAAAATACATTACAACCCCGCCCCCCCCCCTTCTCCCCCCACTACAGAAAAAAAAATGACACACCTGAAAAGGAAAGACATACACAATTCAATACAATACAATACAAATAAAATACAATACCCCTATCTATCTAACATACAATCTATTTAATATACAATAAATCCTAACTATCTAAAATACATCCCCCTATCTATCTAATATACAATAAATCCTAACTACATACAGAAACCCTAATTCTAAGCTAAAATAAAATAATTAGGACCACTTACCTTTGTAGATGTCCCTTCAGATCACCAACCTAGGGGAAAAAAAATAGTGCAACACATTAACATAAAATACAT
The DNA here is from genome assembly GCA_027410445.1 of Discoglossus pictus. Classification (NCBI taxonomy): domain Eukaryota; kingdom Metazoa; phylum Chordata; class Amphibia; order Anura; family Alytidae; genus Discoglossus; species Discoglossus pictus. The sequence goes on along the minus strand of CM050168.1, from coordinate 157,464,494 downwards.
AAACATTATACACATTCTAAATATTCTCACCTTTCCAGCATGTCCCCGTCCTTCTTCTTTTCTTCTCCGGCGCGGCCATTGTTAAAAAGAAAAAACATTACATTAATACAATTTACATATAAACATAACACAAAATAAAATAAACATAATATACATTGTACTTACCTCCCGCGATGTCCCCGGGCTCCTCCTCTTCTGCCCCGGCTCGGCCCCATATATACATAAATAAAAAAACGAACGGAGGTCCGCACTCGCAGACCTCCCCGACGCTAATGAGCCTCCTAGAGCCTTTTTCGGAAGGAAATTGGCAATGGCGGCTTCTGATTGGCTGAAAACGCTGTCTATCAAATTCAGCTATTCAGAAGATGCCAATGTGTGAGCCAATCAGAAAGGGATACACCCCAGAATCCCACTCTGATTGGATAATGCACCTGTCAATCTTTATTTTAAACCAATGTGCAGTGTTGTTTTTGCGCCAAACATATTATGGCCAAAAAGTTCAACCTTGGTTTCATCAGACCATAACACCTTTTCCCACATGCTTTTGGGAGACTTCAGATGTGTTTTTGCAAAATGTAGCCTGGCTTGGATGTTTTTCTTCATAAGAAAAGGCTTTCGTATTGCCACTCTACCCCATAGCCCAGACATATGAAGAATACAGGAGATTGTTGTCACATGTACCACACAGCCAGTACTTGCCAGATATTCCTGCAGCTCCTTTAATGTTGCTGTAGGCCTCTTGGTAGCCACCCAGACCAGTTTTATCCAATCCATGTACAGCTGTTTCAAGCTTACTGGCTATCATCAGCATGGAGCGGGATCTCAGCCTGTGTTGTGGAAATTATGAGTAGGTAGTTCACCACAACAATCATTTATAATATGGTGGGCAAAAGAGCGATAGAAGCCCTCCACCGTACAGTAGTACAGTAAATAAAAAGTATAGCCGTGTTCATATTTGAATGTCTAAAGCAAGTAAAAAAACCTGCTTCCAGCTCAGAGTTCCGAGAAAAACAGTTATTACACTGCATTCTGGGAAGTTGAGCTGGGACACACAAACATGCCCACAAATGCCTCGCTCTTCATTTCATATATATACACTAGCGACTTGCCCGTCAAAAAATTACGCTCAATAAAATTTTAAGCCATGGCAATGCTGTTTGAGACATAATTGAAACCGTTTTATACTGTAAGGGACCTTCGGTGCTCATTGCGAGGCTTGCTTGATACGAGACGCAGGACTTAGAAAAATCAAAGATACGAGACGCAAAACATTACGAGATTAGCGGACGAACAACGAAAATCAAAAAACAATAAAAACACGTGAAATATACCCAAAAAGATTAGCTGGAGCTGGAACGCGAATTTAACTCGATTTAGACAATTTCGAGGAAGCGAGAAAAAAAAAATGTCAGACGGAAAAAAAATGAAAACGAGGCTACACGACCATGGACCGCAAAGCACTTCAAAACGCGTAGCACTTTACACATCAGACTACAACCTACAAAATACACTTTTACGAAAGCCGGAAAATGCTCATGAGCCGCGTAACACATTAATAACATTACGACTATACAATGCCGCTTTACACAATAAACCAACGGCTCTACTTCGCGCGCACAGCCTATTTAGAATGCACACTTCAAATATTCATGACACTTTGTAAGCAGGGCACCAAGACTCAAATTCAGATATTCTATGCAGACGCAAAATTCAAACAGATTGTTAGCTCTTCAGCCTATTGCTATCTGCATATATCAATTATAAATAATTAAAGTATATTCATTAATTTAAGAAATCATTCATTATTACTTAACTACATATACATAGAAATATATGTCTCTCTCAGGGTACACTCAGCATAAGCCTCGCAATGAGCGCCGAAGGTCCCCATACTACAAAACGGTTTACATTATGTGTCAAACCGCATTCCCATGCGTTGAAATTTTATTGCCCCGCCATTTTTGACGGGCAAGTCGCTAGTAATAGGATATTTGTGAAAAACAGCTTGACCTATGCGTACAGATTGCAGGTTTTGTGCGCATCTAGTGTGACGTATCAGGCATAGTTGACACATACTGACTGCGTGCCTCATCTTTTATTATTATTTCATGATATAAATAATATCTCACTGGGTTAACCATGGGTGTTGGGGGAATGTGTCATTTTTCTGGAGGGTGATAGTGGACGGTACCATTTTTTCTGTATGTAATTACTATAAAGGACTGTGTTGTTTATGTATTGATCAGTCAGTAGCAGACATTTTTAATATTTTCCTGTTGCTGATCCAATCGTGTCCACATAAAATCTGATACTATTTTCTTATTAAGAGGACTCTGTGTTTTGGTATCATGACTATGTTTTGGAGTAGAATGTCTGTTTGTGGGTATGTTTTTCTTCATCATTTGGAGAGCCAGCCAGGAGTGCACTAATTGTCCATAGATAACACCCCGAGCTTCAGGAATTTGTAGGGGAGACGCTTGAAAACTAATCATGGCCAAAATTAGAGGTGAGCAGAGCCACCTTAGTGAAAATCTTTGTGTAGCATTGCTTGTCATCCATTCCTTCCAAGGGAGAAGGGAGCTTGTTGGAAAGTCGCAAAAAACAATTACCGTATTTATCGGCGTATAACACACACTTTTTCTCCCTGAAAACAGGGAGCAAATGATAGGTGCGTGTTATACGCCGATATTCCCTCCCCCCTCCTCATCCTCAACCACCCTCCTCATTCTAAACCCCCCCTCCTCAACCTAAACCCCCCTCCTCAACCTAAACCCCCCTAAATACCTCCCCCTCACTTAGCTGCTTCTTACCTGTATTTAGGGGGGTTTAGGTTGAGGAGGGGGGTTTAGGTTGAGGAGGGGGGTTTAGGTTGAGGAGGGGGGTTTAGGTTGAGGAGGGGGGTTTAGGTTGAGGAGGGGGGTTTAGGTTGAGGAGGGGGGTTTAGGTTGAGGAGGGGGGTTTAGGTTGAGGAGGGGGGTTTAGGTTGAGGAGGGGGGTTTAGAATGAGGAGGGGGGTTTAGAATGAGGAGGGGGGGTTAGAATGAGGAGGAGGGTTTAGGTTGAGGAGGGGGGTTTAGGTTGAGGAGGGGGGTTTAGGTTGAGGAGGGGGGTTTAGGTTGAGGAGGGGGGTTTAGGTTGAGGAGGGGGGTTTAGAATGAGGAGGGGGGTTTAGAATGAGGAGGGGGGTTTAGAATGAGGAGGGGGGTTTAGAATGAGGAGGGGGGGTTAGAATGAGGAGGGGGGGTTAGAATGAGGAGGGGGGGTTAGAATGAGGAGGGGGGTTAGAATGAGGAGGGGGGGTTAGAATGAGGAGGGGGGTTAGAATGAGGAGGGGGGTTGAGGATAGGGGGGTTGAGGTTGAGGATAGGGGGGTTGAGGTTGTGGATAGGGGGGTTGAGATTGTGGATAGGGGGGTTGAGGTTGTGGATAGGGGGTTGAGGTTGTGGATAGGGGGGTTGAGGTTGTGGATAGGGGGGTTGAGGTTGTGGATAGGGGGGTTGAGGTTGAGGATAGGGGGGTTGAGGTTGAGGATAGGGGGGTTGAGGTTGAGGATAGGGGGGTTGAGGTTGAGGATAGGGGGGTTGAGGTTGAGGATAGTGGGGTTGAGGAGGGGGTCGAGGATAGGGGGGTTGAGGAAGGAGGATGAGGATGGGGGGTTAAGGGGGTTTGAGGATGGGGGGTTAAGGGGGTTTGAGGAGGGGGTTTGTGGATGGGGGGGTTAAGGAGGGAGGTTGAGGAGGGGGTTGAGGAGGGGGGTTGAGGGGGTTTGAGGATAGGGGGGTTGAGGAGGGAGTTGAGGAGGGAGATTGAGGGGGTTCAGTATGAGGGATGTGGAGGGGGTTGAGGTTGAGGAGGGGGGTTGAGGGTAGGGGAGTTGAGGAAGGAGGATGAGGATGGGGGGTTGAGGGGGTTTGAGGATGGGGGGGTTGAGGAGGGAGGTTGAGGATAGGGGGGTTGAAGAAGGAGGATGAGGATGGAGGGGGGTTTGAGGAGGGAGGTTGAGGATGAGGGAGGTTAAGGAGGGGGTTGAGGAAGGAGGATGAGGGGGTTGAGGAGGGGGGTTGAGGGGGTTTGAAGATGGGGAGTTGAGGAGGGAGGATGAGGAGGGGGGTTGAGGAGGGAGGATGAGGAGGGGGGTTGAGGAGGGAGGATGAGGATGGGGGGGTGGAGGAGGGGGTTGAGGATGGGGGGGGTGGAGGAGGGGGTTGAGGATGGGGGGTTTGAGGAGGGAGGTTGAGGATTTTGCTTCAAAGTTCTTTATTTGAAAGAAAAAAAAATTCCCCTGAAATTTCCTTCTTAAAATGAGGTGCGTGTTATATGCCGATAAATACGGTACCTCACCCAGACTGACTTCTACCCGGAACCTGGTCTGATTGCATTTTTTTGTTGTTTATTGCTGATTGACGTGCGTGTCCAAAATAAACTAAAGATAATAAGCGGCCTCTGTGTTTTTGTATCATGACTGGGTTTTCGAGTAGAATGTCCGTTTGTGGATATGTTTTTCTTCAGCGAAGGGCTGCCGACAGTCCAGAATTGTAATTATGTATTCTGTTTCGCTCTGCTTCAAGTTACTCTATTTAATTCTGTTCCATCTCAGCTCATGCAGACAGAATGAACTCCTGGACTGTTGGTGACATTGCTCAGAGCCGCTGTACAGAGTGCATACTCAGCCATTGTGTTTTTTCTCCCACCAGAATTCCATCCAGGTGTGCCATGGAAAGGACTGCAGAATATTGACCCAGAAAATGACCCTGATGTGACTCCTGGGAGCGTCCCCACAGGGCCAACCATCAACACCACCATTCAGGATGTGAATCGCTATTTGCTAAAGAGTGGAGGTAAGAGAAATATTATAACCCTGAGCTATGCAATTTTAATATGTGTTCAAAAATCTCATCTCCATATGTAAACTTCACATATCATATGCAGGCAAACAGCGAGAGTATTTTTTTAAGAAACAGGTATTCTAAGGTTTAAATTGATATAGGCCACGTTCTTTCATACATCTAGCCAAAATAATCAATGAAGAGGCATTAAAATTAATTAGTCATTATAAGCTTAATTATTCACAATAAACTAAGAATGTCAAGGTTGAAAATGTTTGATCAAGTGTAAATGATGATTCATTTAGCAACAAACTTGAAATTTTAAAGTATTTCTAATAAAGTACACTTTTCAGATTATACAAATAACAGATTAACTTTTTAAGATAAAAATACTTTATTGAACAAGTTAAAATATCTGTTATAGAAAACAACAATTACAATAAAATATATATGGATCCTAGATATTAAAACAAATTAGATGTTAAACAGGGAGTTTCAGTTCACAGTGGAAGTTTAGATAAATATAACACAGAGTATAATAACACCCTTTGACTTCACTTACTGTTCTGCAGAAGCTCTTTTTTGGGGAATGTGTTTTTTTTTGTTTTTTGTATCCGTCAGTGGAAGGAGGACTGGTAGGTGAGGGAAGAGTGAGGAGGATGTGTTAGATAATTGAATCTCATTGAATTTGATACCTACTTTATTTTATTTCTCTGTTCTAGGTAAGCTCTCTGATATGAAATCCACTTGGTCACCTAGTCCTATTTCTCACACTCAAGCGTCCTTGTCTCACGAACTGTGGAAGGTACCCAGAAACACTACAGCTCCAACTCGACCACCGCCTGGGCTGACAAATGCCAAACCCTCCTCTGCCTGGGGCTCCAACCAACTGGGCTGGACCAGCTCCTACTCTTCCGGTATGGGGTGACATTGTGGAAATAATATTGGGCAATATGAATTATTATCTGGGGCAAAGAAAATATTTTCTGGTTTAAAGAACCACAAACAAGCTTATTATTTGCTGCTACATTATGGATATACTAAGAGTGTATATATTTCTTTGAAGGGACTTTTTTTTTTTATTTTTTTAATAAATGTTTTAATTAGGCTATTTTTTTTCTCACTGTAATTATGATATCAAATGTGCAAATCACCTCTAAAAAGATCTGAGCTTTCTCCTTTCTTTTTTGTCTCGCATGGCTAAAATCTTGCCCAGCTGCGACCTAAGGCCACACACAGGTTGCATGTAGCTTTAGGTCACAGCTGTGCAATATGTGAACTCTCCTGAGAAAGACCAGGAAGAAAGGGGAAGGCTTCAGAAAGTGATAATCTGTTACTCTAGGGTCTCGTAATGAGTACATTTTTATATCACAATTCACATTGAGAAGGATAATGTTAAATAATGTAGTTTAAACCAATATAAAACAAAACATTTTGTCTAAAGAATCCTTTTTAAATAAATATCTTATCAAGTCAGCTGCACATTGATATGTACATGTTGCAGCACTGGCAGGTATTACACTAGTGCAACTATCTAAATCAAGCTTGACTTTATCAAGCAAACATGCTCAGGAATCAAATATGGCCACTGCACACATGCTAGAAATACTATCGGAAAAATATGGCTGCTGCAATTGCACTACACACAGTAAAACAGGACCTGCCTTCTTCATGGAGATAAGAAAAAAACCTTTATTAACTGTTTAATTATTTATTAAGCCCTATTTAACAGTTCTTTAAAGATCCCTCTATATGCCCATTACATATGTCTTTTTTTTTTCTTTTTTTAAAGATGTTTAATTATTATAAAAAATATTTATAAATGTGTATATTTTAAAATAAAAATATTAATTAAATAGACAGTGTTTGATTTGTTAGGTTTTCAGCAGTATACAAGATAAATGCTATTGCTGGAACAACCTGAGTAAAGTGCAGCTGGCACATAAGAGTCTTTTATTAAAAGCTAGCTTGGCTTTTCCCTCTATTTTATTATGCTCTTAAACCTAAGTTTTCGAAACTATATATTTTGTCATTTTATATTGATCCTTTAACACTATGACTGCAGGTGAGACCATTAGAGACTCCATGGCCTGTTGAATACTAATTCCTCTAATCACACAATGTTGAACCTAAATCATGGCCAGCCTGGTGTCTTTTAGGAGTGGTTTGGAATCATTGCATTGAATGCATTAAAGCTGAATCAGCTGTTGATTTTTTGATTATTTTCCTACCTGTTACAATGGCTAAGATTCCTATTATCTTTTACTTTTCATGCAGGCTCTACTTGGAGTACAGACAGCTCAGGAAGAACTAGCAGCTGGCTGGTCCTGCGTAACCTCACACCACAGGTACTGTATAGAGAGCTGATAGTCCAGGATTAATTTTAACATGCAGCGGTGTGATAAGTCTGACCACTCATCCATGCACAGGATCATAAGGGTTGCTACAGATGTTTTTAATGTGGTGAGAAGGTCATTGAAGAAACACAAATGTAAAGGCTTTTTTTCTGTATATTTATAAAGTTGATATTACATTTAAAAAAATGTATACTAAAAAACATGATTTAAATATTGAAACAATGCTCTAAGTTACAATAATACGGATTGTGTTCACTAATTCAATATTTTTCTCTCCAGATCGATGGATCTACACTGAGAACACTGTGTCTGCAGCACGGCCCACTAATAACATTCCACCTGAACCTGACTCAAGGCAATGCTGTTGTCAGATACAGTTCCAAGGAAGAGGCCACCAAGGCTCAGAAATCCCTTCACATGTGAGTGCCCCTCTTACCCTGCATGCTGCTTGGTGTATTTTTTACAGTGCCCTGCGTGGAATTTAAATTATATATTGATCATGGATTGTGAGCAGCTCTGCAGTCTTCAATGCAAAGCATCCAAAATTATTTTAACCCCCCTTCACTGGCAGAGTGGGCAACAAAATTATTATCAATATTATAGTTATTAGATTTTATTTTTTAGAGCATTTGCAGATTTCATGTCATAAGGGGTACAATAAACACAAATTTAATAAACACAATATTAATAAGACAATACATTTGTATATACACATTGGTATGTGAGGTGGTGAGTGCCCAACATTCAGGAGAGCATACAATCTTACAAAAGATAATGGAGCATGAAAACTTGAACTAAGGGGGCTACTGGACAATTCAGTATTTGTGTGATGGAGATGTTTGAGTTACGGAATGGGCTTAATCTAATCTGCCAGCGAAAACATTATATTTTTTCGTATAGCTTCATAAATACTCAGTGATGTGGGTGATGAGGGTTAAATAATTAGTTTGAATGTTTATATGGCTCCTCGTATATTAATTGTAACCCTATACAATTTTCTACACAAGCTTTCTTTTTCCTTATTTATCCTCAGTGCCTTAATTCATGTTCTCATCTTTGCAGGTGTGTTCTGGGTAACACTACCATCTTGGCAGAGTTTGCTGGTGAAGAGGAAGTGAACCGCTTCTTGGCACAAGGGCAGCCTTTGCCCCCTACTTCCAGCTGGCAGTCTAACACTGGGAGTAGCCAGCCCAGATTAGGCACAGGAGGTGGCTCTCACTCCTTGGTGCGCAACGACACTGCCCACTGGAACCCTCCTTGCCTGGGCAACAAGGGGGGCAATGACTTGCTGTGGGGTGGGGTCCCTCAGTACTCTAGCAGTTTGTGGGGCCCTCCTGGGACCGATGACTCCAGAATCATCCGGAGCCCAACACCCCTCAACACCCTCCTGCCAGGAGACCTGTTGAGTGGGGAGTCCATCTGAAGATGCCCAGGACAAAGGAGCCTCGATACCATAAACTCAGATCATCAGCACTAATGGCAAACAATGAAACAATACCCAACCTTTTTTATGTATGTGCTCAGAGAGGAATCAACCCTTCTCTCCATGCAGTATCTTCTCCTGATCACCTCCTCACTGCATCCTTGTGAACTGTTTCTATTAACAGTATGGGCAGTACGGGAGGGAGGGAGGAAAGGAAGGGTTAAGGAGGAAGGGGAGGTTCTGAGTTGCTCAGCACAGCTTGTGAGCTTCTGTCTTTTTTTTTTTTTCTCTTTTTGTTTTTAAATGTTTGTAAAGTGTTTAAAGAAGAAACCAATATCAACGCTGCTTCTGCTGGGACTAGAACATAAGGGCACTTTTCATATGGCAGGGCTGCAGACTGAGAATGGCTTTCAATACCTTATTTTGAAAGTAGCCTAAGACTTTATGCACAGAAGGTGGAGCCTGCCAATCAAAAGGGGAGGAGCCAGCAATCTGTTCATGTACATGCAGTTCTATATGTATTGTTGGTACTGAAATTGGCTGAAAAATATGATATAATTACATGGATGGTCATATGAAGGATCCAATTGTAAACCCCAAGGATCTGCCTATGCACATAACCTTTTCCCAGAGCATCTGCTCCTGTCATTACTTCTTTTTTTTGACCATTTTGATCCCTTTCAAAACACTACTCTGTTTAAAATACTCCCAAACATATCAACTAATAGAGATACTTGAATCCAGCAGATCCATTCTATTTTTCCAGCAGAGCAGTGCAGGTTTATATTTACTTGCCAAGAGACACATCACATTATGTCCACATGGAAAAAATTGGTATAATTATTTTCCAGGTCTCTGTGCATGTTACAATACCCTGCCTTTTAATTTCTCCTTATCCTCTACTTTTATCCAGTCCTTCGTTGCTGTGCACAGAGAGGTTGTTTTTAATAGGACTTTCCAGCACTGACTGCATTATTCAAGCAAAACTACAAAAAAGGTCACATTATTATCCCATGTAGATAAGAGAAGAAAGTCCGTTTGTAACTTTTTTTTTTTTTTTTTTTATACATTTTTAATCATCTTTTAACTTTGCACTGAAATTTTCAGCATCACATCCCCAACCAGTGGTTGATCCAACAGAAATATATAAAGACAAAGAGGTAAACTTCAGTGTGAGGAGAAGGGACAGAGCTAATGTATCTATGTTTACTCAAGGACTTGTCAAAAGAAAAAAAAAAATGTGCTTATCTCTGGCAAAAAACAAAAAACCTGTCTACCTTCCTGTCGACTTTGTCCTTGGGAAGAAATGCATCTTATTACTGGAGACTTGCACGAATTTGGCAGTTCTGCTCTAGCTCTTGGACTATATGGGCAAAAAATGAGCAGCAAATGCCACATGCAGAACCCAGGCAGCAACACTGCATCTTCTGCAGGTTTCGAACTGCTTCAACAAGAAAAAAAAGCAGAAGCCAACCCTGGCTCTAACCTGTTTACAAAAAAACTTTTTGTTTTATGTTGTTCTGTGTTTTCTGCTTTTCTCCAAAAAAAAGAAAGAAAAAAAAATTGAAAACATGAAACTCAAAAAAAAAATACTTCCATTGAATTTCAAATATCTATTTTCAAATTTGAATATTCCTTCACATCTCGGGGAACGTACCAGTGTTTTATGAAAAAAAGAAAAATAATAATTCTAGCCATTGCTGTGCAACACTTTATTTTTTCCCCTTTTTATATTTTACATTTTTTGTGGAAACTTTTTTTTTTTTTTTTTTTTTTTGTTTTGTCAACAGTGAAAATTTAAAAGGAAAAAAAAAAAAATCTTTTTGGTCACTAACTTGCACATGGTGGATATTTTTCTCAGGAAAATTTGACAATTCCAGAGGATTAAACGCCACACAAACCATTTCATTGTATTTAAAAAAAGAAAATAAAGACCAGAAAAATATTTACAAAAAAAGCAAATAAATAAAATTACAAGAAAAAAAAAAAATAAATAAATAAAAAAACAAAAAATCAAACTTCAAGCACTGAAAATATAGGGAGGAAAAATGAACAAGAGACCTGAGGAAGACAAACGATTCCTGTTTGTAGCAGTTACATATTTTACCAAATACTGGACTTGAAAAGTTTCAAGAGTGCTTTATATGTTAAACAGAAAATAATTTTGCTTTATGTTAGAAAAAAATGCATTTCCTGGATGGTTAAAAAATCTGAAAGAATGAAAGTAAGCCCAGCTGCCTGTAACTTTAAGAAAGTGTGCAGTAGCAGTAACAGCTTATTTTATTTTTATGTTGGGGGGGGGGGTGGGGGGTTGGGCGCTTCTTTCAGAGGGATGGGAGAGGGTGACTAGCTTTTGATTCATGGATGAATTGGATATTTTCACCCTGATTGCTTTGAGGACCTGTAACTTGGTCTGCCTTGTGGGTCACTGCAGCAGGGAAGGTGTATTGGAGCACTCTGTAGGATCTCGACCTATGCACAAACCAAGTTCAAGAGGGGAGTGACCTTTCTGTTCTAGTACTAGGTTTGTACAAATTAATTATTTTGTCCTTTTATGAGCATCAACCTCATCTTCCCCTCTGATAAAGCAGACAAGGGGTTAGGACTTAAGAGACAGTAAAACCTGTGTATTTCAAAACCCCAATTTGTGTGTGTGTGTGTGTGTTGGTGCGAGGGTGTGGGTGTCCTTTTAATCAGTAATATATGTGTTACTTCATAATGCTACCTCTGTCTGCCATGAACTGCCCCCTCCACGGCAGAGGAACAGACTGTGATATGTGAGGGTTCAGCCCTCTCGCTCATCTTATTTTCGATTTAGTCTGTTACAGGCACTGGGACAATCCGTAATACCCCTCTACCCCAAGTGGGGCATCAGCTTAGGGTTTTGTTTGTTTTTTGCTGATCACCTCTGCTGCCTGATCAGGTTACTGAAATCTGGCAGCTATGAAGTTAATTGCATTTTGTTTTGTAATTTTGCATGCCAGACATGGGTTGGGTAGAAAGACAGTGTTCAAAAGGTTTACAAGCGAAAATGAAAAAGCAAGCATTTTTTTCATAGTTAATGTATGGTCAAAACACTTATGTTGGATGCAAAATTGTCCCAAAGAATTTACATGTCAATGTTATAAATGTCATTAAAAATGTCTGGCTGCAAAAAAGGGTTAATAATACACATGTTCTACTTGGGTTTGGTTGCACAGTAGGGCTGTGCATGTGATTTAATGTCTAAGAGAGGAGATCTTAAATATTTGTCACGTGCAGCAGCCTGCATTCCTATTTGCTCTATTTGTCTGCCAGAATCTTATTAAAAAAAAAAAAAAAACAGAGAGACAATTTTGTTTCTGCTACTCAAGAGAGCAAAACCCTCTATCAGTAAAGGGGATTAATAGCACTTTTACCATTTAGTGTATGGAGTAGGGGGGATTCAAAATGCAAAACTGCCTCTTTACATCAGTTTCCCCCTGTTAGGGAAATAGAGTTTTAAACATTTCTGCGCCAGATAAGTCTGTGGCTATCTAGACAGGGGAGTTACATAAAAAGAGGCAAATAAATTTCTTCCATGCAAAAAAAAAAAAACTATATATAAAATATATCTAGTATTGAAGGACACAGGAATCTCTCCAAATGTGTTAAGATATAAAAATAAAAAAAAAGGCGTTATTGTGTATTTTTTTTTTTTTTTTTTTTTAGTGTTATGTTGGCGTCTAAGATGTCTGTAACTCGGAGATTTAAAAAAAGACAAAAAGAAAGTTTGTGGCTTATGTTTCTTTCTCTCCTAGAATGTGTTTGTTAATGAATTGCACCTAAAGTTGCTTTCAAAATGTTGAAGCTTCTTTACATCTTAATAAACTGCAGTTTGTTTTGATGCTTTTTTGTTCCTTAAATGAGCTGATTTCTATTCTACTATTCTATGTTTTTTTTTTTTATTGTTTTGTTTTCCAAGACCAACTTGTTACTATATTTACAGATATGTGCTAACTTTTCTTGTAGATATATTCATAAACACACAGTTTGTGGTGGTTTTAGGATGGGGAAAAGCATAAGAGGAATGGAGGAGTAGTAAGGGGGTTTGGACAGTCTATACACACACCCATAACAGTTGGAATAAATTAAATGTACTCCAGTCTGTTTTCTGTATAAATGGTCATAAAAAAAATTACTTTAAAGTTGTCCTTTAAAACTATGGAGACAGGCTCATTAAACTGTCCTAATTCACCACACCATCATTCTGCAAATCCCACACCTCCATGTGTCATGGTGATGGCTCAAATGAACACTGCAGCATGTAACTACATCTCATTTGGGATACAGGCTGCGCTTTAGTCCTGTTGTGCAAAGGAGTTCAGAGGTTTCATTCCCTGAGATCCTAGAGAATCTCCTGAGAAGGTTGAACAAGATGCTACCACCAGGAATAGAATGAGAAACACTACTATGAATTTTCCTGGAATATTATTATTATACATTTTTTTTGTAACGCGCCAACATATTCCATGTCGCTATACAAGGGTTAAGTTCAAGGCAAAACAATAGCAGTATTAACACATTGCGAACCCGGTGTCCATAGTGCTTTCTCCAAAGCACCATGCAAGATTGAAAACACACAGACTTACAATATAAAGGAATACAGTATTGAAGCCTTCCGAGCTCACAGGACTTAGGCAATGAGCACAGAAGGCGCTCATTGTCCTGCTCACCTTGCGAAGCAAGGCCAGCAGTTGAGGCATTGAATCACGCAGGACAGAGCGGTCACACATGCAAGCTCTGGGGGAAAAAATCAGATCTCGGAAAAATACAAATTTAATAGCGACCAACGGAAATAAAAAAAACACATTCACACACAGCACAGGGGGAGACCCAGGAAGCCTGGGACTGAGGTTGCAAGCGATTTTGAGCCTTATTTGACGGGTTTCGTTGCTCGAAAATCGGCTAAGCAAGAAAAGAAATGGAGGATGAAAAACAAAAAGAAATCTGAAACTGGATGAAAACGAGGCTGAGCAAAGCCAGGCACGTGGGATTTAGAAAATACACAATGGCAAAGACTGTAACACTTACAAGAATAACGCCAGGCACACAGGACTTTGTTTTATTTTGAAACGGCAGTCAGCACGCACCACACAAACAGCAGACACACAGAAGAAAAACACACAGGGAAGGGACACATTGCAATCCCAAGCACAAAACTTGCAGGTTAATGAACCCTGCAATGAGCAGCCCGTACAGTAGGTAGGAGGAAAGGTTCACAATGAGCGCCGAAGGTGCTCAGTGAAGCAAAATTGTGTGGCAAACAGCATTGACTGGCAATTCGTTAGTGTGTGTATATATATATATATATATATATATACACCATATTTATCAGCGTATAACATGCACTTTTTCTCCCTGAAAATAGGGGGCAAATGATAGGTGCGTGTTATACGCCGATATTCCCACCCCCCTCCTCATTCTAACCCCCCCTCCACATTCTAACCCTCTCCTCAACCTAAACCCCCACTAAATACCTCCCCCTCACTTACCTGCTTCTGCTCCTTGACCCGGCGCGCATATTTAGGGGGGTTTAGGTTGAGGAGGGGGGGTTAGAATGAGGAGGGGGGTTAGAATGCAGAGGGGGGGTTAGAATGAGGAGGGAGGTTGAGGAATGAGGATGGGGAGTTGAGGAGGGGGGTTGAGGATGAGGAGGGAGGATGAGGAGGGGGGTTGAGGATGAGGAGGGAGGTTGAGGAGGGGGGTTGAGGAAGGAGGATAGGGGGTTGAGGTTGAGATGGGGGTTGAGGAAGGAGGATGGGGTGGAGGAGGAAGGGGTTGAGGATGAGGAGGGAGGTTGAGGATTTTGCTTTAAAGTTCTTTATTTGAAAAAAAAAAAATTCCCTGAAATTTCCTTCTAAAAATGAGGTGCGTGTTATACGCCGGTGCGTGTTATACGCCGATAAATACGGTATATCTTTCAATATAAAATTACAGTGGCCTTGTAAAGGGGCTCTGTAGCTTGTAAAGGGAAAACTAGGCCTTTCAAAGTTTCATCCAACATAACCGCTATTAGCCCAATTAAAGTTAGACATTGCCATTTAGTTTTCCATCTGTCCCCCTAGAAGGGGGCTACCATGTTGGCTCCTCACATCCTTCACTGGGTGAGCATGGTAGGCCACCTGCTATAAATCTCTACTCTATGGCCCAGGAGCCATAATGTAGCACACCAGAGCTGTTTGTTTTTTTGTTTGTTTTTTGTGTGTGAGTGTTCCACCCCCCGAAAAATACTGATCACTGTATTTTAAGCTTCTGCCACCAAGCTGTATCTTGTAACACAATTGAGGCCCAGTATTTCATAGCAAGATACTGGTGCAAAAAGAGTCATATTAAAAAAGTGCTGTGATTTAGATTAGTCTTGAAGCGAAAAACAATCTTTTGTGCAGAACAAAATTACTGCAGACCTTTTAGTCTATCCAGCTGGGAGCTGCAGTTGCTTCTGTGCTCCCAGATTGGGTGGTGTTGCAATGTAATGATGTTTGTAGTTGTAGCAATCTCTGTACGTGTTTCATCCTCTATAAGGCTTCTTCAGACTTCCTCTTTTGCGCTCTCCCTGACCCAGTCATTTCTTCTTTACACTGAAGATGATGGGTTCAGAATGCCAGGGAGTAATTAGCATTAATTGCCAATAGAGACATGATTCTTTAGTGTGTGAATCAGAAAGGCTGACTGACTGTTAAAATTCCAAAAATATTACTACCTCCTGTTGTCAATTATAATGTGGAATCCACCATTTTGGTTTCTGCCATACGAATTAGGGAGGGAACGACCCGCGGAACTAAATCTCAATTACACCATTCACAATGCTAGACCCGTATCAGTTTGAAAAAAAAGCATGGAAAAATTACGTCTCGTAACACCAGGAAAAGCTGCACCTAACAATAAAACAAAACGATTAGCAGCACTTAAAAAGAAAAAAAATACGAGGTCAAGAAAATACGAAGTTAACAGCCGAACCGCGTACTTACAATAACACCACCAAAATTAACAAATATTCCAAAAAAACACCACTCACAGCACGGGTGGGACAGGCATGACTTCTGGGAGTCAGGTTGTACAACAATTTAGCCACAATTTGCCGAGTTTCCACACACGAAAATCGCCTTAGCAAGAGAAAAAAATAACGTCCAAAAACGAGGCTACACGATCCCTAAACATGCGAAACACCTCCAAGCACATAAGACTTTTACAAAGGCACTTAAGAGGTATAAAATACACTATTAAAGACAACGGAAAATGCTCCACACCCGCGTAACGCATAGACAATCGCCGCCATTTTACAACACTAACTTACAACTAATAACATTACCATTATAAAATGCCCTATTACACCGCTAAACGAATGGTTTGCGCTCATGCACGCAGCCTATTTACACTGCACACTTCACATATTGCTGACACTTACACCTCAGGTCAGCAACAGTGCAAATGTACATTGCATGCTGCAGGAAAATCAAAACAGATTGTTAGCTCTTCAGGATCTTGATTGTTGGATATATGAATTACAAGTAGGTAAAGTATATTCATTTATTATTTAATTAATTAATTAATTAACATTAAAAAACATATATATAGGAAAAAAAAGTACTTGGGGAGAGGATCGCAATGAGCCACAAAGGCGTTCAGCGTGGGGCTCACAATGAGTGCCGAGGGGGCTGAGAGGAGCAAAAGTACACGAGAGGAGAGGCTTGCAATTAGCGCCAAAGCCAATCCGCGCGCTCCTTGCAAAGACTGACAAAAGTGCTCAGACCACCAAAACTACACGAGTGGAGAGCCTCGCAATGAGCACTGAAGGCGTTCATTGTGAGCCATGCAATGAGCGCCTAAGGCGCTCCGTGTGGGGCTCACAATTAGTGCACAGGGTGCTCAGAGAACCAAAAGTAGAGCAGAGGAAAGGATTGCAATGAGCGCCAAAGGCGTTCAGCACGGGGCTCACAGTGAGTGCTCAGAGGAGCAAAAGTACACCAGGGAAGAGGTTCGCAATGATGGGCAAGTCGCTAGTAAAGGAAATAAGTGTGAAACAAAAATATACAGACCAGATTCAGTTTAACTTTATTAATATGAAAAAAACACTCCGTAATATTAAAGACTGTATGGTCTATTCTATGGTTGTCGTTGAAATATAACCAGTATAATTACCAGTTTGTACTATTGCAGTATTGAAGCCAGAAAGGAATAGGGTCCTATGACCCTCCATGGAGTCCTCCTGACTGGAAGGTTCAACCTATGGGGAGACCCCAAATCTCACTAGGTCACTCTTATAAATAGTGTAGGGAACAAGAAACCAGAGTAGAGATATAGTAAATAAACTCTAGCATAACCTTCCCAAATGAATGTAAATGTAATTGTATGAAGCACTCACAAAGAGAATTTATATATATAAACGGAAAGTAACTTATGCATAAAAAAAAAAAAGCAAAGGCAATTTAGCAAATTAATTTTTTTCAAGCTGGTTAAAATACTACGACTGACAAACTTCAGTCACTTAATACTAGATACCATTACTATAAGCAAAACTTTTGCTGAACAGCAATAGTGGGTCCATTGCCCAATTATTTTGTTTTCTAAAAAATGTTGGTCATTATGAAGTTTAGTCCTCCAAATAGAAAACAAATGTGAACACCGACATTTGTTATTTGTACTTTTAACCTGCACCACCTCACTTATCACAGCAGGGGGCAGTGTACTCCCAGCAGTCTACAGTGACAGATCAGAGTCCTGCAGAGCTGGGGGATCCCATCCATTGAGCTCACAATCTGTGACTGATTGTTTCAGTGTCTGCTGCAGTGGAGACATTAGACAGCATGTGTTAGATAGATAGATAGATAGATAGATAGATAGATAGATAGATAGATTGATTTTGGGGTGTATAAATCAAATGTATAATGATTTAATAAAACTTTTGTAAGGGTTCAAACTTCTAGGCTGATGAATGCACAATTTCGTGCTTAAGATAAAAAAAAAAAAGCAAAAGTATAATCTATCCATAATAGTAATGTGATGACCGAGGTTAGAATTTGGTGCTTTCACCACTGCAACCTGGGTTCAGTTCCATTAAGGGAACCAAGCGGTCACACCACCCTGAAGCCCAGCAAGGTTAGGCATGGTCTGTACTTGGATGAGAGACCACCTAGAAATACCAGGAGCTGTATTCTGTGCCCCTCCGGTGAAGGTACTGGCAACCCAGTCCAGGATCTCTGCCATGAATATCAAGTGGATCAGCATGCCCATGGACATAAAGTTGTGCAAGGTGTATTACGGTCCATGAGATCATGGAGAGTCAGACACTCCTGAACGTCACAGAAAAAAAACATTTTTTGATGACCCCAAAAGAAAGTGTAAATGGACTTGGAAAAAATGATATTGCTTGATTAAAGAGTAGGTAAACAATGTACCAAAGTCAAGAGAATGTTTGGTTGTATTGAAAAATTAAATAGCAGCAGATAAAGGTCAGTATAATGTCCCTCTATAGACCCCAGTAAACCTTCCCTAGGTAGTGTCCAGTTCTAGAGACTGGGTCTTCAAAAGGAGGTTAAAACAATCAGACACTAATCTAAAGAGGTGACTTAAATAGGGCAGGGTCTATGAGACACAATTAAAAGTAGACTCCATGGCATTAATATGTATAGATTAGAGGGGAGGAGGGAGAGGAGATATGAGAGACGTGCAGATATATCAAAGGGTTTCATAAAATTCAGGTAAACCTTTTTCCAGAAAACGAGGAGCAAGGACAAGAGGTCATGACATGGATAGTACATACGTGAAGCCGCTGTCTAGTGAAAGTGGTAGGGACAACACAGTAAAGAAATTAATCGTCATTTGGGATTAAATTAAGCCAAGATTTTTAGGTAGATAGAATGAGCAGTGTCACAACCTGCTCTTCATTGTGGTCTCTAGACCCATCCTACCTGCAGGTTGACTCAATATCCCCCCACACAGGACTCTTACCAGGATTTAAGGACAAGTTGCAGTTTCTCAGGTAAAGTTACCGGGTCTCAGGATAAATTGAAGAAATTATTTGTTGATTTAAAAAAAAAAAAAAAAAAAAAATAATAATAAAAGCAATCCCTTTAAAAAGATGAACCGAAAAAATAGTGTATGATCTGTCTGGAACACATATACAAGGCGTATATCATTTAAACAGTTTTTACCCAAAACAACATATTATAACAATGGAGATAGAGGGTCTGGGTGTGGAACCATGGATCAGGGGTAGACAGGCCCTGGGAAGAGGAGCTCCCTCTAATTGGGTAGTAAGATACTGTGCTATTTAGTGGGTCCAGGGTGTCCAATAAGCAGGGAGCGGGTGTTTCTAGGGCCCAGTGATCATATGGAGGCTGGAAGGTTGTGTGTACCCTTTTACAAGCCAACCTCCTCTCGAGTCGAGATACCTTTATTGAGTCGGCTAGGAGGGTGAGGTGGCTCTGGGTTGTATTCACTTTCTGGGACAGACCAGGGCTTCTATAATATTTCTAACAATTCGGGGGTGGGGTCAGGAACCATGGCTAAGGTCAAGTATATACCAATTAGTGTCTAGTAAAACAAAGTATTTCAACATAGTTAACTATACATGATGGCTCAATCAGATCTGTGTATCTCCCCATAGAGCCCCTTATTATCGCTACCTAGAGTTCGAATCTGCCCAGGGAACCTACCCCACCGCCAGGATTGGGAGCAAACTGTGTATTGCGGTTAGTTACTGGTCGTTCTCTTAAAGTGATACTATTCTCAAATTATTTGTATTGGCCCTATGCAATGTATACCTCCTACAAATGCATAATACACATAAAACAACTATCATTTTTTTTTTTTAAATGAATCCAGAGCAATTTGGGCTTGAGTGACCCAGTGTAAATGGCCTTTGGGGGTCCAGGACACATAAAAGGGGCTTGGGGAAACATTAGAGAATGTAAGCATGATAACAGTCACATTTTGGTCCTATACCCAGGCAATCATGCAATTGCTATTTGGCCAATGGAATAGGGCTCTAAATAAGCACATAACATATTTTTTTTAAGAAGTTTTTAGTTAGTAAACATCTATCCAAAAGCAAGGTTTTCACTAACTAAAAACTTATTTAAAAAAAATATGTTATGTGCTTATTTAGAGACCTATTCAATTGGCCAAATCGCAATTGAATGAGGCCCCCAGAATCTAGTGATTAACAGCCTTACTAAATTGTGATTCGGCCAATTGAATAGGGCTCTATATAAGCACATAGGGCCTCATTCAATTGCGGTTTGGCCAATCGAATAGGGCTCTAAATAAGCACTTAGTATATTTTTTAAAGACCTTTTTATTTAATGAAAACCTTGCTTTTGGATAAATGTTTACTAACCAAAAATTGTATTAAAAAATATATGGTATGTGTTTATTTAGAGCCCTATTCAATTGGCTAAATTGCAATTGAATGAGGGCCATAGCAGGATATGTTTTTTAGAGAAGTTTTGAGTTTGTGATCTTCTATCCAAAAGCAAGGTCTTCACGAACTCAAAACTTCTGTAAAAAAAATATGCTCTGTGCTTACATAGAGCCCTATTCAATTGGACGAATCGCAATTTAATAAAGTTGATAGTCCTTTATTAGAAATGTCTTTATGGCCATTACAATAGTACTAATATAATATTTTTTATATGGTCAATGTGGCTAGCGTACTGAGAGGTCCGGTCACCATAGTTCTGGAGTGTTATGACCAGCAGACTACATCAGCTTTTTGTTTTTTTATCTGCAGTCCAAATCTACATTTCTTACCAAATTACTGATTTAAAACTGAAAACAGGTATCTGTAAGATTTCAGCCATTCTATGCAATCGTTAATTACTAGGAGCAGCCATTGCTTTCTTTATTAACCTGAATGTGGTAGGACTTGAGATACAGATTCAGTCAAATATTTCAGTCACCTGTGGGGAATCAGGAAGCCCCGATCACAGCTATAAATATGTCAAACACGCCTTAAACATACAGCTCCAAACAGGCATGACTGCATTATATTTAGACACAGGTAAATGTCATTGTCTTAAAGTAAAATCTTTTATTTTCCCTCATGTACACAAAGAGATATTCACATATTCACGTAACACTTTTGAGAAAATGGCACTTTGCAAAGTTCCAAATGCGTCTGTGTGAGGTTGTATAAAGGGTTAATCTTGACCACACAGATGTTAAAGGGACACTTTTTTTTTTTTTTTTTTATGAAATAAAACATATAACCTCTAATATATTCTTTTTTTAAATGCAATTATTCTACTGTGGATTCTGCCATTTTGGTTTCTTCTGATCAGCTTCCTGGCGTTTGTTCTATTGTCACACTGCCTGTGTTTCCGACAGGAGTAATGGAAAGTAGAGAAAGTAGCAGACAAAATCAGTTCACAAAAAATGAAACTGCGGTAAAGAATAATTGCATATAAAATAGCCAATATTTGGATCTTTAAAACATTTTGCACTTTATCACGTTTTGTTGTTCATGAGAACATCTAAAACTTTAATTAAACCCAACATAAATGTATACATCAAACTCTGCTAGCATGATCCCTTCCTGGCCCACAGAGCTGACTCTCTATAAATAAACTGACCACTTTTGCAACCAGATAGTGACAAAATGGCAAATTATGTATTATGACCACCTTTTCAATTATTCACTAAAAGAGCAGAATTTAAATATAAAAAAAAAAAAATAGATATATTTTTATTTTGCACTGAAATGAATGATCTGAAGTTTAGGAATCTAACATTAAATGGACATAGATGTCATTGCTACTTCCCTGACATCATAAATGATACAAAATGGAAGAGTAAAATGAATTAGCTTTCTTATATTACTATGTTTATACACATACAAAATTAATAACAAAAAAATACACTGTGGTTTCAATTATTAACAGTCTATAGCTTTCAAACATTCCTGGCAAGGGAGGAGCAAACAACTTTTCAATGCCAACTTAAATGTGGATTTTCTAAACCTCAGATCAATGTTTTTCATGTAGAAATATGTCATGTTTTAAAAATTACTTTTTTTTAAGGTTTCAAAGCCTTAACTCCCCTTTATTTTTACAGGGCCCCTCTGACAGTGAAAGGGTTATTCATGTAGGAATTTCAATATCATTAATTACATAACTAGTTGTATTTGAGATTTCAGCAAAAAAAATGATGTTTAAAATTTATAATAGACATTCCAGAAGTAATTAAAAAGTGAGATGTTTGGATACATGATAATGAGGGGGTACATCTTACATTGGGGGCAAGCTTTCTTTTAAACAGGGAGCTGAGGGATGTGGGGAAGGAAGCAGGAGGGCTGATCAGAGGATACAGATGGGAACATGGGGTAGATCTGAGGGGGCAGGAAGGTCCCATGTGAGGATATGGATGAAATCAGAGAGGCAGAAGGATCTGATCTGAGGATATGGTTGAGTAAGATTTTGGAGAAGAGTTCAGATTTGAGTAACAGGCAGGTTTGATCAGGAAGCATATCTGAGAGTACAGTTGGGTAGAATCTGAGTAAAAGACTAGTCATATCCGAAGAAGGAACAAGAAGGGTGATATAAGGGAAGAAATGTGGATCTGGAGGGAGGGATGAGCCCAAGAAAGTCCTATCAGATGGGTCAGCTATAAGGGTGTGGAAGGGGCTAACCTATGGGTAGGGTTAGGTAAGATCTGGGGGAACAGACTAGTCAGATCAGCAGAAGAAGCCGACGGTCTGATTGGAGGAGAGGGAAGATATCTGGTGGGAGGGATGAGAGCAAGTGTGTCAGTTCTGAGTGGAATAGAAGGCTTTAACTAGAGGGTACCAATAAGGGTTGGATGGGGGGGACAAGATATTTGAATCTGGGTTAGGAGGAGGGGAAGTGGGTCAAATCTGAGGAGGGCAAGATGGCCTGATCTTAGGGGATGGGAGAGCTTGATCTGAGGGGGCAAGAAATGAGTCTATGGGTAATGCAATGAAGGCATGTCCCTAAGAACTGAGCGAGTTAAGATGATCTGATCTAGGGGTCATAGTCAGTTCTCATTACAAGATCCCCTATAAATTCAGTCCACACCTTTTTCAGGATAAGTTAATTTCACAGGAGAGCAGATTTTCTTACATTATTAGCAGCTACACTGCAGGTGTTGGGTTATCATCCTAATAAAGTGCCACAAGTCTAACAGTCAACAGCCAAAAACATTACAAATGGTACCTGGCATATTACACCTCTCAAGCGCTTTAGTCCATAATACAACATACAAACATTTCACAAACAAAAACAAATGCAACAACATTGACGTTTTTTGATCTGTAGTCCATGGCAGGAGATGGTGTTCAGTGGCACTAGAGCATGCCATCATCATGAAGGCAAGTTCATGTTCCATCACTGTGTAGAATAGTTAGGAGGTTTCAGCACTTTGACTTTGTTAAAAAAAAAAACTTGACTGATGGCCCCCTCTCTATAATGTATGTAGTATTTACTACTCACTGTCTTTTGGGGATGTAATCCCCATTGTCCCTCCTGAGCAACTTAGTGGGTTTCCCATTTGTTTCATAGTTATCCTCAACATTAGTCTTCACTCCAACCCAATGAAGGTAGTAAGACACATCCTGTATCAGCAGATGCTGCAGCTGTTAGTTTTGTTCATTGGCGGTTTGGTGTTGCCTCCATTGGGTATAGTCTCCCGTCTTCTTCTCAATGCTGGGCTCAGGCGGCTGGGCAGGTTGACTTCTTTCAGTAGTTCCCTGAACATCTCTGTAACATTGAGGTTATCCTTGGCAGAAGTTTCCAAAAGTCGGCTATTCCACTCTAGCTCCACTGTGGACAAGACCTCCTCCCATGACACCTTCTGTACAGCTCCTTCATCTCTCTTGTTCCCCACGACCACTATGGGTGGACTTTTCTCTTCCTTGGCTTCCAAGATTTCTTCTCTCAATCGTTTCACATTCTCAAAAGACTCTGGGTTGTCCACTGCATAGACCAGCACAAAAGCATCTCCACTCCTCATACTCAACTTTCTCATGGCTGGGAATTCATAGCTCCCACTGGTGTCCAAGATCTCAATTTTTACCTGGGTGCCACCAACTGCCTCATACTCTGTGCTGTGTAATTCTTCCACGGTCCTCTTGTGCTTGGGGTCAAAGCTGTCCTGCAAAAAGCGTCTGATCAGGGAGGTCTTCCCCACACCAGCGGCACCAAGGAACACCAGTCGGACCTGGTTCTTCTCTTTGACTGAGAGTGACATGTCTGCAGGGAGGTGGGGGAGATGTGTGCACACTGTACACAGGAGCGTTCTGATGCTCAGGCTTGGAACAGCTTGTGGAGGTTTCCTATATATTCATATTTTCATGTGTGAGGTCACTAGGAAGCTGGCCAATCAGATGCAGCTGCCTGAGGCTAGATTGGAAGGGAGGGGACCTGTCACCCTGCTCCCTCTGGCTCTTTGGATGTTTGTGCTGGTTTTAACCATTTAACAACCAAGAGGAAATCGCTGGATAGGAATTAGCAGCAGATAAAGGTGGGTACTAATGTCCCTCTATAGACCCCCAATCAGATAAAGGTCAGTACTAATGTCCCTCTATACTCCACCGGTCAGATAATGGTCAGTACTAATGTCCCCATATAGACCCCCAGTCAGATAAAGGTCAGTACTAATGTCCCCATATAGACCCCCAGTCAGATAAAGGTCAGTACTAATGTCCCTCTATACTCCCCCAGTCATATAAAGGTCAGTACTAATGTCCCTCTATAGGCCCCCAGTCAGATAAAGGTCAGTACAAATGTCCCTCTATAGACCCCCAGTCAGATAAAGGTCAGTACTAATGTCCCCATATAGACCCCCAGTCAGATAAAGGTCAGTACTAATGTCCCCATATAGACCCCCAGTCAGATAAAGGTCAGTACTAATGTCCCTCTACAGACCCCTAGTGAGACCTCATCTATATACTGTGCTCAGGTCTGAAGACTGGATCCCCCAAAATAATATTAATAAATTAAGGACAATTCAAAGAAGGGTGACTAAGATACACAACTAATAAGTAGACTCCATGATATTAATGTGTATAGATTATAGGGGAGAAGGGAGAGGGGGATATGAGAGAAACCTGCAGAGGAGCTTATAAAGTTCAGCAGGGAAATATCTTCCAGAAAAAGAGGAGCAAGAACAATTTAGAGCAGTCTCAATACAGAAGTGGTACAGCAGGGCCAGCAGCAGTGCCGCCTCCCCCTCGCACACACTCTGAGCGCTGGCAGCAGCAGGGCCATCCAGTCTCTTATCTCTGTCGCTCTACAGTCACAGTGATAAGGTTTATATCTGCCAGAGACCTGCAGCTGCCTCATTATCTAGTGGGACCTGAGATACCAGAGTGAGAGCCCTGATATAGGGGGAAGTGCAGGAGAACAGCTCACACTGTGATTTCATATAAACTGCATTATATATATATATATATATATATATATATATATATATATATATATATATATATATAATCGGGGTTCAGAAATATAGGGCCATATTCAATTGAGGTTTTGGGTAATCCAGTAGCCTGTAAGTGAGGTTGCAAGCAAATGTATTCAATTGGCGTCTTTTTGCGGGCTCGGAATGGTTACCGAGTTACAGCCTTGAAAAAATGGCGATGGTTAAACTCGTAACCAGAAGCCTTTGATCTGTCACTTTCGCAGGGCTATAATCGCAAATCGCTATTTAATTGCTCAATTTTCCCAAGCCAGCAAATGTATTCACACCCGTAAACAGCAAATGAAGGACAAAATCCAACGAGTGCTAGAGATGACCCGCAAAGGGGTTAAACACCAATTTGTAGCACTGTAAATTCAAATAAAAAAACAATACTGCACTGTAAATAAGAGGGAAAGCGATGATAGACATTAGAATTAATTGCACAACAGTCTCAAGCTCGCAAATCAGCAGTATATAAGATGTATTTTTATGTGTCATTTCAGGGGTAAATCGATCTCGGGTATCAATGAGTTAATACATATCAGGCCACCCATATTCACTAGAACAGTATTGGCATTCATTTTCATTATTCTTTATTTTGTGGGTTTGCAAGTCTGATAGCATATCAGACCCCCGAACCTAATTGATTGATACGTTACCTCCATGTTTTACTGCTGTAATAAAGACAGTCTCATTTTCTATAGGCTGATTCGAAAAGGGAGGTTACGGGCTTGCTTAATTGATCATTTTCTTGCCCTGAACTGCTCCGAACCAGTGCACGGTTTACGGTTTCGGCTTTGGGACAGTAACTTGCGGCCTTGATCAATTGAATAGCATCGTAATCAAAGATGAAAAAGGAGCCGCAGCACACCCGCAAACAATTGCTGCAATAGAGTTGCGGGCTTGGAATTGAATACGGCTCATAGATTGTACAACCTAGTCTACCCATTTTGTCTTAAAGTACTTGCTTATTTAATCCTCAGGTTGCCTTATCCTTGTTCCAGTCACGCTTTAATTCCTTAACTGTAATTGTCCTTCCACTTATTTGCTACCCTTTCTGTAAAGTAGTATATTTTCATATTATCCCTAAATCTTCACACCTTTCAACTTCACATCATGACCTCTTGTTTTTGGTTTTCCACTGGAAGATATTAATCCCTAATATATATAATAATTTATGCAGTGTATGAATTCTTGTACTAAAAAGAACCACAATTTGCTCAGCTGGCTATTTACAACAGAATAGATGTGTGTATGTTTCTACCAGAACAAATGAGATCTATGAGCCACAGAGCTTACAATCTACGCTAGTAAAACTGTGTTCAGTTTTCCTTCAAAGACAGAAGACATTTTACCTTTGTTCCTAACATCATTAGACACCTAAGAGGGACTGTGAATTCATATAAGATCTCTATTCAACTCAAAAGAAACTGCCACTGTGAACAAGAACCTGACAAGCGAGGTCTTTAAGGATATCCCCCCCCCCCCCCCAAGCTACAGGAAGACTAGCAGTCCAAGATGGAATTCCCCATCACTTAAGCAAAGGCAGCTAAATACAATATTTAGCTAAAATATATGTATGATTCTGGCTAATAGAGTTGTTAACACTATTAGTTTGTTACATACTTCACAAGCATGGGAAGGGAAGGTTTTCCCAAACTATTGTGATCCCAAAATAATATTTTTAAGTAAAAAATCTATATAGTCTTTAATTTTATAACCTTTCTATGCAGTTATGGGACAATGGAAATGTATCAATCCTTATTATTAGTACTTAGGGAAGAGAACATGTGAACACAGAGCTAATTTTTGTCAAAAAAATATACATTTTTGGTAAGTATCGAAGCTAAACTTATTATGTGGCCCTTGTAGCCTTAAAGGGAAATATTCTCCAATAATAGGAGCTGTAGTAATTGAAAGAAAACGGTGTAATTTAAGAAGTATGTAACAACCAACATTTCAGAGAAAATTTGTTTTCATCTTGCCTGGCTTCAAAATGTGCTGGCTTGGAGCCTGAGAGCATGTGCTTATGTTATCAGTGGGGAGGTTAGGTAGGATGGAAGAGAAGGGATTTGTTATCATTGGAGCTTTTCATATTTGATACCTACTCCTTCACCTGCTCATGCCCAGATCCTGCCAGTGCAAGTATAACTACAAGCCATGCTCCTGCAGATATGTAAATATCCCCATACACAAACACTCATCAGGATCCAGCAGAGGCATATATATATATATATATTATCATGTGGGTTATAAACTCAGCGGAGGAGATATATATGGTATACAGTTACAATCTTGCATGGCATAGACATGCACCACCTACATACACACTAAATACATACAGTGTAAATAATAGTCATTTACTCCAGAGACGTTGCTAATTGCCTAATTAACTAATTGTTTGTAGCTGCCTAGACAGGAGAGGCGTGCGTTGTGTTCCTAGAGTGCAGAGAAGCTGAATCTTCTGCATTTACTGGCTGCTGCTAACACTATGAGTAACTTCTATGTCTAGGGGTGCAGAGTACTGGCCAGGATTTCACGCTTTCCCCTGGTGTATACAAGTGAGTCAAACAGTATGAGTGAAACACTGAGAGTCTAACCTGCGTACAGCAGAAAAATCCTGGTCTATTTGGCACTTCTGAACTGATCTTATCTATAAATGGAATGAGGTATTATAAAAAAATATATATATAAAATAATCAGATTTTTATTGATTTAACAGTCAACGTTTCGGCCTTCCCTGAGGCCTTTCTCAGGTCTAATTAATTTCAAATAACATGGCATTGAATAGGGTAACTAATTATCAACACCCATGAATCTTCAATACCTGAGTAGTCATTGATTGGATCATAGTCAAGTAATTTATTATCAATTATTAGATTCAATTAAACCACATTATGATCATAGTATTAATCTCACAACTCCTCATAATATACCCTTACAGAACAGATATTAAAATATTATTTAAAACATATTCATTCCAAAGATGAAGTTATATTAACATATTATGTCTAATAAAAAAGTATGCTTATCTGATTTCTGACCTATTTGTGTGTGTGTATATGTGGTGAACTACCTCCTCAAAAAATCCACAACCCAAGCTAAGGAACCGGCCCCACGCTGTTCATAGGCAGTAACCTTGAAACAGCTGTACGTGGGTGAGATTCCTAGCTCGTGTATAATCCATCCTTAGCTTTGCTCAAAGCTGTGTGATACAGCAGGCATATGCTTAAGGGAAGCTATGTTTTAAATGGTTATGGCTTGAATGAGCGAAGCCTTTTTGGGCACATATGCATGTCCCTGCCCAGGTTCCCAAAATGCAGTGTAATAACTGTATTTCTTGGAATTCTGGGCATGAAACAAGTTTTTTAACTTGTCTTAGACATTCAAATGTGAACACAAATGTACTATTTATATATATATATATATATACACAAAATAGCTTTTACCTATCTATAGTTTGTAAGAGGCGGGAAGAATGGGTTAACGTGACATAGCAAAGGTCCCAAATGACAGCTGGTTATTAAAAACAAATCATTGGAAGTATTAGATAAATGAGCTTAAAATGTTGATATTTTAAGCATAAATTACAGGTTAAAAGTCATCCCACTCACCTAATAACTTTATCCAGCATGATTACTTACGCTTGGGCTGATAAACCACAAGAGAATATGCAAAGGATAACAGACAGAAACTGGGCATGCTCTTCCTCCTATAATTAATAAATAATGAAAAAAGCCATCAGGAGACCAAGTTCTTGATGTAATTTGTGGTTAAAATCCTAGCTTGATTACCTAACACTTCCACTCCCAATTTTTAATAACAACCAGTTATAATTATATTTATTTCTATGTGCACAATAACTGGAAGGGGGGTCCCATTGGTTCCCCTCTTTGTTCTCCTTCCACCTCTGCTAGGAGGCCGTTCCCTTGATCCACCGCTGCATCTCTCTGCTTTATATTGTCACAAGAGAGTTTATTTTCTCTTTCTGTGTATGATCTAATCCAACTTGACAAGTGACCTTTCAATTCGCTTTGTGTGGACGGCTGACATAATGAATGTGGAGCAGATACCCTGACAGACAGCTAGGGGCACCCTACACCCCTCCTGTCATATCACTGGGGGGCAGCTGCAGGGTGTACACTGTAACACGATTCTGTGATAAAGCTCCATGTGCTCCATATTTTTATATAAAATCTTTTTACATTTTTTTCCTCAGTAGGTTCTGCCTGCTTCTCTCTCAGGAGGGGGGCTCCCTTGTAAATGAATGAACTTTCCATTACTGCTACTAACAGCGCTGGCAGTTGTAGATGCCACAGTCCCATTGTGCAGATACAATCTTCTGCCTTCAAAGTCTACTTTCACCTCAGTAAGTTGATTAACAGAAACCAAAATAGAAGATTCAACTGCATATAATGGCATATAAAAAGTGATAAGGTAGAGGCAGTATTATTATTTTTAAATTCTAGTTCAGCTGGTAAGTGTCACCGTCTAATAAACTACTAAGATGCTGAGATTTGGGCTGCTGATGAGTTATGGCGGACCTGCTCTGTATGGAAAATGAGGAGTGTCGGAGATGTATAGAGAGGAATTCACTCACTGGAATCTGTCAGGAATCAAAAGGACAAATCTCCATAGAAACAGAGAGAGAGAGAAGTGGTTAGGAGAATGAGCAGATATGAGAACGAATTAGGAAGCAGAGGAATGAAAAGGAACTGAAGAGAAAAAGGGACTGTGGAAGAGAGGGAGAGTGGAGAGAAGAAGAGGGGCTGAGGACCAGTGGAAAGGAACTGGAGAGAAAAAAGGGACTGGGGAAGAGAGGGAGAGTGGAGAAGAACTGGAGAGAAAAAGAGGGGCTGAGGCGGAGAGGAGCAGTGGAAATGAACTGGAGAGAAAAAAGGACTGGGGAAGAGAGGGAGAGTGGAGAGAAGAAGAGGGGTTAAGGCGGAGAGGAGGACTGGAAAGGAACTGGAGAGAAAAAGGGACTAGGGAAAAGAGAGGGAGAGTGGAGAGAAGAAGAGGGGCTGGGGCAGAGAGGAGCAGTGGAAAAGAACTGGGGAAGAAAGGGAGAGTGGCGAGAAGAAGAGAGGCTAAGGCGGAGAGGAGGAGTAGAAAGGAACTAGAGAGAAAAAGGGACTAAGTAAGAGAGGGAGAGTGGAGAGAAGGGTTGAGGCGGAGAGGAGGAGTGGAAAGGAACTTGAGAGAAAAAGGCACTGGGGAAGAGAGGGAGAGTGGAGAGAAGAAGAGGGACTGAAGCAGAAAGGAGCAGTGGAAAGGAACTAGAGAGAAAAAGGGACTGAGGAAGAGATGGAGAGTGGAGAGAAGAAGAGGGGTTGAGGCGGAGAGGAGGAGTGGGAAGGAACTTGAGAGAAAAAGGCACTGGGGAAGAGAGGGAGAGTGGAGAGAAGAAGAGGGACTGAAGCAGAGAGGAGCAGTGGAAAGGAACTAGAGAGAAAAAGGGACTGAGGAAGAGATGGAGAGTGGAGAGAAGAAGATGGGCTGAGGCGGAGAGGAGGAGTGGGAAGGAACTTGAGAGAAAAAGGCACTGGGGAAGAGAGGGAGAGTGGAGAGAAGAAGAGGGACTGAAGCAGAGAGGAGCAGTGGAAAGGAACTAGAGAGAAAAAGGGACTGAGGAAGAGATGGAGAGTGGAGAGAAGAAGAGGGGTTGAGGCGGAGAGGAGTGGAAAGGAACTTGAGAAAAAAAGGCACTGGGGAAGAGAGGGGCTAAGGCAGAGCGGAGGAGTGGAAAGGAACTTGAGAGAAAAAGGCACTGGGGAAGATAGGGAGAGTGGAGAGAAGAAGATGGGCTGAGGCGGAGAGGAGGATTGGAAAGGAACTGGAGAGAAAAAGGCACTGGGGAAGAGAGGAAGAGTGGAGAGAAGAAGAGGGGTTGAGGTGGAGAGGAGGAGTGGAAAGGAACTTGAGAGAAAAAGGGACTAAGGAAGAGAGGGAGAGTGGAGAGAAGAATAGAGGCTGGGGCGGAGGAGGAGGAGTCGGAGGGAACTGGAGAGAAAAAGGGACTGGAGAAGACAGGGAAAGTGGATAGAAGAAGAGGGGCTGGGGCGGAGAGGAGGAGTCGGAAGGAACTAGAGAAAAAAAGGGACCGGGGAAGAGAGGGAGAGTGGAGAAGAACTGGAGAGAAAAAGAGGGGCTGAGGCGGAGAGGAGTAGTGGATAGGAACTGGAGAAAAAAAGGCACTGGGGAAGAAAGGGAAAGTGGAGAGAAGAACAGGGGCTGGGGCGGAGAAGGAGGACTCAGAAGGAACTAGAGAGAAAAAGGGACCGGGGAAGAGAGGGAGAGTGGAGAGCAGAAGAGGGGCTAAGGCGGAGAGGAGGAGTAGAAAGGAACTAGAGAGAAAAGGGGACTGGGAAAGAGAGGGAGAGTGGAGAGAAGAAGAGTGGCTAGGGCAGAGAGGAGGAGTCGGAAGGAACTGGAGAGAAAAAAGGACTGGGGAAGAGAGGGAGAGTGGAGAGAAGAACTGGAGAGAAGACGATGGGCTGGGGCAGAGAGGAGGAGTGGAAAGGAACTGGAGAAAAAAGGCACTGGGGAAGAGAGGGAGAGTGGAGAGAAGAAGAGGGGCTGAGACAGAGTGGAGGAGTGGAAAGGAACTAGAGAGAAAAAGGGACTGGGGAAGAGAGGGCGAGTGGAGAAGAAGTGGAGAGAAGAAGAGGGGCTGAGGCGGAGAGGAGGAGTGGAAAGGAACTGGAGAGAAAAAGGGACTTTGGAAGAGAGGGCGAGTGGAGAAGAAGTGGAGTGTAGAAGAGGGGCCGAGGCAGAGAGGAGGAGTAGAAAGGAAATGGAGAGAAAACAGGACTGGGGAAGAGAGGGAGAGTGGAGAGAAGAAGAGGGGTTGAGGCGTAGAGGAGGAGTGGAAACTAACTAGAGAGAATAAGGGACTGTGCAGGTGAGGGAGAGTGGAGAAGAAGTGGAGAGAAGAAGAGGGGCTGAGGCGGAGAGGAGGAGTAGAAAGGAACTGGAGAGAAAAAGGGAGTGGGGAAGAGAGGGAGAGTGGAGAAGAAGTGGAGAGAAGAAGAGAAGCTGAGGTGGAGAGAAGGAGTAGAAAGGAACATGGAGAGAAAAAGGGACTGGGGAAGAGAGGGAGAGTGAAGAGAAGAAGAGAGGCTGGGGTGGAGGAGGAGGAGTCAGAAGGAACTGGAGAGAAAAAGGGACTGGGGAAGAGAGGGAGAGTGAAGAGAAGAAGAGAGGCTGGGGTGGAGGAGGAGGAGTCAGAAGGAACTGGAGAGAAAAAGGGACTGGGGAAGAGAGGGCGAGTGGAGAAGAAGTGGAGAGAAGAAAAGGGGCTGAGGTGGAGATGAGGAGTAGAAAGGAACCTGGAGAGAAAAGGGGACTGGGGAAGTGAGGGAGAGTGGAGACAAGAAGAGGGGTTTAAACGAAGAGGAGGAGGGAAAAGGAACTGAGAGATAAAGGGACTGGGGAAGAGAGGGCGAGTGGTGAAGAAGTGGAGAGAAGAAGAGGGGATGAGGCGGAGAGGAGGAGTAGAAAGGAAATAGAGAGAAAAGGGGGCTGGGGAAGAGAGGAAGAGTGGAGAAGAACTGGAGAGAAGAAGAGGGGTTGAGACGAAAAGGAGGAGTGGAAGGGAACTGGAGAGAAAAAGGGACTGGGGAAAAGAGGGGGAGTTGAGAAGAAGGGGAAAGAAGAAGAGGGGCTGTGGCGGAAAGAAGGAGTAGAAAGGAACTGGAGAGAAAAAGGGACTTGGGGAGGGAGGGAGAGTGGAGAGAAGAGGGGCTCAGATGGAGAGGAGGAGTGGAAAGGAATTGGAGAGAAAAAGGGACTGGGAAGAGATGGAGGGTGGTGACTAGAACAGGGGCTTAGGCGGAGAGGAGGATTGGAAAGGAATTGGTGAGAAAAAGGGACTGAGGAAGAGAGGGGGAGTTGAGAAGAAGGGGAAAGAAGAAGAGGGGCTGTGGCGGAAAGAAGGAGTAGAAAGGAACTGGAGAGAAAAAGGGACTTGGGGAGGGAGGGAGAGTGGAGAGAAGAGGGGCTCAGATGGAGAGGAGGAGTGGAAAGGAATTGGAGAGAAAAAGGGACTGGGAAGAGATGGAGGGTGGTGACTAGAACAGGGGCTTAGGCGGAGAGGAGGATTGGAAAGGAATTGGTGAGAAAAAGGGACTGAGGAAGAGAGGGAAAGTGGAGAGAAGAAGAGGGGTTGAGGCGGAGAGGAGGAGTGGAAAGGAAAATGAGAGAAAAAGGCACCGGGGAAGAGAGGGAAAGTGGAGACAAGAAGAGGAGTTGAGGCGGAGAGGAGGAGTGGAAAGGAATTAGAGAGAAAAAGGGACTGGGGATGAGAGGGAGAGTGGAGAGAAGAATAGGGGTTGAGGTGGAGAGGAGGAGTGGAAAGGAACTTGAGAGAAAAAGGGACTGGGGAGAGAGGGAGAGTGGAGAAGAATTGGAAAGAAGAAGAGGGGATGAGACGGGGAGGAGGAGTGGAAAGGAACTTGAGAGAAAAAGGGACTAGGGAAGAGAGGGAGAGTGGAGAAGAACTGGAGAGAAGAAGAGGGGCTGAGACGGGGAGGAGGAGTGGAAAGGAACTAAAGAGAAAAAGGCACTGGGGAGAGAGAGAGTGGAGACAAGAAGAGGGGCTGAGATGGAGTGGAGGAGTGGAAAGGAACTAGAGAGAAAAAGGGACTGGGGAAGAGAGGGAGAGTGGAGACAAGTAGAGGGGCTGAGACGGAGAGGAGGAGTGGAAAGGAACTGGAGAGAAAAGGGTCTGGGGAAAAGAGGGGCAGTTGAGAAGAAGGGGAGAGAAGAAGAGGGACTGTGGCGGAAAGAAGGAGTAGAAAGGAACTGGAGAGAAAAAGGGACTTGGGGAGGGAGGGAGAGTGGAGAGAAGAGGGGCTCAGATGGAGAGGAGGAGTGGAAAGGAATTGGAGAGAAAAAGGGACTGGGAAGAGATGGAGGGTGGAGACTAGAACAGGGGCTTAGGCGGAGAGGAGGATTGGAAAGGAATTGGTGAGAAAAATGGACTGAGGAAGAGAGGGAAAGTGGAGAGAAGAAGAGGGGTTGAGGCGGAGAGGAGGAGTGGAAACTAACTAGAGAGAAAAAGGGACTGTGCAGATGAGAGAGCGTGGAGAAGAAGTGGAGAGAAGAAGAGTGGCTGAGGCGGAGAGCAGGAGTAGAAAGGAACTGGAGAGAAAAGGGGACTGGGGAAGAGAGGGAGAGTGGAGAAGAAGAGGAGCTGAGGTGGAGAGAAGGAGTTGAAAGGAAATAGAGAGAAAAAGGGACTGGGGAAGAGAGAGAGAGTGGAGAAGAAGTGGAGAGAAGAAGAGGGGCTGAGGGGGAGAGGAGGAGTAGAAAGGAACTTGGAGAGAAAAAGGGACTGGGGAAGAGAGGGAGAGTGGAGACAAGCAGAGGGGCTTAGGCGGAGAGCAGGAGTGTAAAGAAACTAGAGAGAAAAGGGGACTGTGGAAGAGAGGGAGAGAAGAGAAGAACTGGAGAGAAGAAGAGGGGCTGAGATGGAGAGGTGAAGTGGAAAGGAACTTGAGAGAAAAAGGCACTGAGAAGAGAGGGAGAGTGGAGACAAGAAGAGCGGCTTAGGTGGAGAGGAGGAGTGGAAAGGAACTGGAGAGAAAAGGGACTGGGGAAGAGAGGGAGAGTGGAGAGAAGAAGAGGGGTTGAGGCGAAGAGGAGGAGTGGAAAGGAACTAAAGAGAAAAAGGGACTGTGGAAGAGAGGGAGAGTGGAGAAGAACTGGAGAAAGGAAGAGGGGCTTAGGTGGAGAGGAGGAGTGGAAAGGTACTGGAGAGAAAAAGGGACTGGGGAGAGAAGGTGAATGGGGAAGAAGTGGAGAGAAGAAGAGGGGCTGAGGCGGAGAGGAGGAGTAGAAAGGAACTGGAGAGAAAAAGGGAGTGGGGAAGAGAGGGAGAGTGGAGAAGAAGTGGAGAGAAGAAGAGAAGCTGAGGTTTAGAGAAGGAGTAGAAAGGAACATGGAGAGAAAAAGGGACTGGGGAAGAGAGGGAGAGTGGAGAGAAGAAGAGGGGCTGGGGTGGAGGAGGAGGAGTCAGAAGGAACTGGAGAGAAAAAGGGACTGGGGAAGAGAGGGCGAGTGGAGAAGAAGTGGAGAGAAGAAAAGGGGCTGAGGTGGAGAGGAGGAGTAGAAAGGAACCTGGAGAGAAAAGGGGACTGGGGAAGCGAGGGAGAGTGGAGACAAGAAGAGGGGCTTAAACGAAGAGGAGGAGGGAAAAGGAACTGAGAGAAAAAGGGACTGGGGAAGAGAGGGCGAGTGGTGAAGAAGTGGAGAGAAGAAGAGGGGATGAGGCGGAGAGGAGGAGTAGAAAGGAAATAGAGAGAAAAGGGGGCTGGGGAAGAGAGGGAGAGTGGAGAAGAACTGGAGAGAAGAAGAGGGGTTGAGACGAAAAGGAGGAGTGGAAGGGAACTGGAGAGAAAAAGGGACTGGGGAAGAGAGGGAGAGTGGAGACAAGTAGAGGGGCTGAGACGGAGAGGAGGAGTGGAAAGGAACTGGAGAGAAAAGGGTCTGGGGAAAAGAGGGGGAGTTGAGAAGAAGGGGAGAGAAGAAGAGGGGCTGTGGCGGAAAGAAGGAGTAGAAAGGAACTGGAGAGAAAAAGGGACTTGGGGAGGGAGGGAGAGTGGAGAGAAGAGGGGCTCAGATGGAGAGGAGGAGTGGAAAGGAATTGGAGAGAAAAAGGGACTGGGAAGAGATGGAGGGTGGAGACTAGAACAGGGGCTTAGGCGGAGAGGAGGATTGGAAAGGAATTGGTGAGAAAAAGGGACTGAGGAAGAGAGGGAAAGTGGAGAGAAGAAGAGGGGTTGAGGCGGAGAGGAGGAGTGGAAAGGAAAATGAGAGAAAAAGGCACCGGGGAAGAGAGGGAAAGTGGAGACAAGAAGTGGAGTTGAGGCGGAGAGGAGGAGTGGAAAGGAATTAGAGAGAAAAAGGGACTGGGGATGAGAGGGAGAGTGGAGAGAAGAATAGGGGTTGAGGCGGAGAGGAGGAGTGGAAAGGAAAATGAGAGAAAAAGGCACCGGGGAAGAGAGGGAAAGTGGAGACAAGAAGAGGAGCTGAGACGGGGAGGAGGAGTGGAAAGGAACTAAAGAGAAAAAGGCACTGGGGAGAGAGTGGAGACAAGAAGAGGGGCTGAGATGGAGTGGAGGAGTGGAAAGGAACTAGAGAGAAAAAGGGACTGGGTAAGAGAGGGAGAGTGGAGACAAGTAGAGGGGCTGAGACGCAGAGGAGGAGTGGAAAGGAACTGGAGAGAAAAGGGTCTGGGGAAAAGAGGGGCAGTTGAGAAGAAGGGGAGAGAAGAAGAGGGGCTGTGGCGGAAAGAAGGAGTAGAAAGGAACTGGAGAGAAAAAGGGACTTGGGGAGGGAGGGAGAGTGGAGAGAAGAGAGGCTCAGATGGAGAGGAGGAGTGGAAAGGAATTGGAGAGAAAAAGGGACTGGGAAGAGATGGAGGGTGGAGACTAGAACAGGGGCTTAGGCGGAGAGGAGGATTGGAAAGGAATTGGTGAGAAAAAGGGACTGAGGAAGAGAGGGAAAGTGGAGAGAAGAAGAGGGGTTGAGGCGGAGAGGAGGAGTGGAAAGGAAAATGAGAGAAAAAGGCACCCGGGAAGAGAGGGAAAGTGGAGACAAGAAGAGGACTTGAGGCAAAGAGGAGGAGTGGAAAGGAATTAGAGAGAAAAAGGGACTGGGGATGAGATTGAGAGTGGAGAGAAGAATAGGGGTTGAGGCGGAGAGGAGGAGTGGAAAGGAACTTGAGAGAAAAAGGGACTGGGGAAGAGAGGGAGAGTGAAGAGAAGAAGAGAGGCTGGGGTGGAGGAGGAGGAGTCAGAAGGAACTGGAGAGAAAAAGGGACTGGGGAAGAGAGGGCGAGTGGAGAAGAAGTGGAGAGAAGAAAAGGGGCTGAGGTGGAGAGGAGGAGTAGAAAGGAACCTGGAGAGAAAAGGGGACTGGGGAAGCGAGGGAGAGTGGAGACAAGAAGAGGGGCTTAAACGAAGAGGAGGAGGGAAAAGGAACTGAGAGATAAAGGGACTGGGGAAGAGAGGGCGAGTGGTGAAGAAGTGGAGAGAAGAAGAGGGGATGAGGCGGAGAGGAGGAGTAGAAAGGAAATAGAGAGAAAAGGGGGCTGGGGAAGAGAGGGAGAGTGGAGAAGAACTGGAGAGAAGAAGAGGGGTTGAGACGAAAAGGAGGAGTGGAAGGGAACTGGAGAGAAAAAGGGACTGGGGAAGAGAGGGAGAGTGGAGACAAGTAGAGGGGCTGAGACGGAGAGGAGGAGTGGAAAGGAACTGGAGAGAAAAGGGTCTGGGGAAAAGAGGGGGAGTTGAGAAGAAGGGGAGAGAAGAAGAGGGGCTGTGGCGGAAAGAAGGAGTAGAAAGGAACTGGAGAGAAAAAGGGACTTGGGGAGGGAGGGAGAGTGGAGAGAAGAGGGGCTCAGATGGAGAGGAGGAGTGGAAAGGAATTGGAGAGAAAAAGGGACTGGGAAGAGATGGAGGGTGGAGACTAGAACAGGGGCTTAGGCGGAGAGGAGGATTGGAAAGGAATTGGTGAGAAAAAGGGACTGAGGAAGAGAGGGAAAGTGGAGAGAAGAAGAGGGGTTGAGGCGGAGAGGAGGAGTGGAAAGGAAAATGAGAGAAAAAGGCACCGGGGAAGAGAGGGAAAGTGGAGACAAGAAGAGGGGCTGAGACGGGGAGGAGGAGTGGAAAGGAACTAAAGAGAAAAAGGCACTGGGGAGAGAGTGGAGACAAGAAGAGGGGCTGAGATGGAGTGGAGGAGTGGAAAGGAACTAGAGAGAAAAAGGGACTGGGGAAGAGAGGGAGAGTGGAGACAAGTAGAGGGGCTGAGACGCAGAGGAGGAGTGGAAAGGAACTGGAGAGAAAAGGGTCTGGGGAAAAGAGGGGCAGTTGAGAAGAAGGGGAGAGAAGAAGAGGGGCTGTGGCGGAAAGAAGGAGTAGAAAGGAACTGGAGAGAAAAAGGGACTTGGGGAGGGAGGGAGAGTGGAGAGAAGAGAGGCTCAGATGGAGAGGAGGAGTGGAAAGGAATTGGAGAGAAAAAGGGACTGGGAAGAGATGGAGGGTGGAGACTAGAACAGGGGCTTAGGCGGAGAGGAGGATTGGAAAGGAATTGGTGAGAAAAAGGGACTGAGGAAGAGAGGGAAAGTGGAGAGAAGAAGAGGGGTTGAGGCGGAGAGGAGGAGTGGAAAGGAAAATGAGAGAAAAAGGCACCCGGGAAGAGAGGGAAAGTGGAGACAAGAAGAGGAGTTGAGGCAAAGAGGAGGAGTGGAAAGGAATTAGAGAGAAAAAGGGACTGGGGATGAGATTGAGAGTGGAGAGAAGAATAGGGGTTGAGGCGGAGAGGAGGAGTGGAAAGGAACTTGAGAGAAAAAGGGACTGGGGAGAGAGGGAGAGTGGAGAAGAATTGGAAAGAAGAAGAGGGGATGAGACGGGGAGGAGGAGTGGAAAGGAACTTGAGAGAAAAAGGGACTAGGGAAGAGAGGGAGAGTGGAGAAGAACTGGAGAGAAGAAGAGGGGCTGAGACGGGGAGGAGTGGAAAGGAACTAAAGAGAAAAAGGCACTGGGGAGAGAGAGAGTGGAGACAAGAAGAGGGGCTGATATGGAGTGGAGGAGTGGAAAGGAACTAGAGAGAAAAAGGGACTGGGGAAGAGAGGGAGAGT
The DNA here is from genome assembly GCA_027410445.1 of Discoglossus pictus. Classification (NCBI taxonomy): domain Eukaryota; kingdom Metazoa; phylum Chordata; class Amphibia; order Anura; family Alytidae; genus Discoglossus; species Discoglossus pictus. Next base: position 157,425,809 of record CM050168.1, on the reverse strand, counting down.
GGAGACAAGTAGAGGGGCTGAGACGGAGAGGAGGAGTGGAAAGGAACTGGAGAGAAAAGGGTCTGGGGAAAAGAGGGGCAGTTGAGAAGAAGGGGAGAGAAGAAGAGGGGCTGTGGCGGAAAGAAGGAGTAGAAAGGAACTGGAGAGAAAAAGGGACTTGGGGAGGGAGGGAGAGTGGAGAGAAGAGGGGTTCAGATGGAGAGGAGGAGTGGAAAGGAATTGGAGAGAAAAAGGGACTGGGAAGAGATGGAGGGTGGAGACTAGAACAGGGGCTTAGGCGGAGAGGAGGATTGGAAAGGAATTGGTGAGAAAAATGGACTGAGGAAGAGAGGGAAAGTGGAGAGAAGAAGAGGGGTTGAGGCGGAGAGGAGGAGTGGAAACTAACTAGAGAGAAAAAGGGACTGTGCAGATGAGAGAGCGTGGAGAAGAAGTGGAGAGAAGAAGAGTGGCTGAGGCGGAGAGCAGGAGTAGAAAGGAACTGGAGAGAAAAGGGGACTGGGGAAGAGAGGGAGAGTGGAGAAGAAGAGGAGCTGAGGTGGAGAGAAGGAGTTGAAAGGAAATAGAGAGAAAAAGGGACTGGGGAAGAGAGAGAGAGCGGAGAAGAAGTGGAGAGAAGAAGAGGGGCTGAGGGGGAGAGGAGGAGTAGAAAGGATCTTGGAGAGAAAAAGGGACTGGGGAAGAGAGGGAGAGTGGAGACAAGCAGAGGGGCTTAGGCGGAGAGCAGGAGTGTAAAGAAACTAGAGAGAAAAGGGGACTGTGGAAGAGAGGGAGAGAAGAGAAGAACTGGAGAGAAGAAGAGGGGCTGAGATGGAGAGGTGAAGTGGAAAGGAACTTGAGAGAAAAAGGCACTGAGAAGAGAGGGAGAGTGGAGACAAGAAGAGCGGCTTAGGTGGAGAGGAGGAGTGGAAAGGAACTGGAGAGAAAAGGGACTGGGGAAGAGAGGGAGAGTGGAGAGAAGAAGAGGGGTTGAGGCGAAGAGGAGGAGTGGAAAGGAACTAAAGAGAAAAAGGGACTGTGGAAGAGAGGGAGAGTGGAGAAGAACTGGAGAGAAGGAGAGGGGCTTAGGTGGAGAGGAGGAGTGGAAAGGAACTGGAGAGAAAAAGGGACTGGGGAGAGAAGGTGAATGGGGAAGAAGTGGAGAGAAGAAGAGGGGCTGAGGCGGAGAGGAGGAGTAGAAAGGAACTGGAGAGAAAAAGGGAGTGGGGAAGAGAGGGAGAGTGGAGAAGAAGTGGAGAGAAGAAGAGAAGCTGAGGTTTAGAGAAGGAGTAGAAAGGAACATGGAGAGAAAAAGGGACTGGGGAAGAGAGGGAGAGTGGAGAGAAGAAGAGGGGCTGGGGTGGAGGAGGAGGAGTCAGAAGGAACTGGAGAGAAAAAGGGACTGGGGAAGAGAGGGCGAGTGGAGAAGAAGTGGAGAGAAGAAAAGGGGCTGAGGTGGAGAGGAGGAGTAGAAAGGAACCTGGAGAGAAAAGGGGACTGGGGAAGCGAGGGAGAGTGGAGACAAGAAGAGGGGCTTAAACGAAGAGGAGGAGGGAAAAGGAACTGAGAGATAAAGGGACTGGGGAAGAGAGGGCGAGTGGTGAAGAAGTGGAGAGAAGAAGAGGGGATGAGGCGGAGAGGAGGAGTAGAAAGGAAATAGAGAGAAAAGGGGGCTGGGGAAGAGAGGGAGAGTGGAGAAGAACTGGAGAGAAGAAGAGGGGTTGAGACGAAAAGGAGGAGTGGAAGGGAACTGGAGAGAAAAAGGGACTGGGGAAGAGAGGGAGAGTGGAGACAAGTAGAGGGGCTGAGACGGAGAGGAGGAGTGGAAAGGAACTGGAGAGAAAAGGGTCTGGGGAAAAGAGGGGGAGTTGAGAAGAAGGGGAGAGAAGAAGAGGGGCTGTGGCGGAAAGAAGGAGTAGAAAGGAACTGGAGAGAAAAAGGGACTTGGGGAGGGAGGGAGAGTGGAGAGAAGAGGGGCTCAGATGGAGAGGAGGAGTGGAAAGGAATTGGAGAGAAAAAGGGACTGGGAAGAGATGGAGGGTGGAGACTAGAACAGGGGCTTAGGCGGAGAGGAGGATTGGAAAGGAATTGGTGAGAAAAAGGGACTGAGGAAGAGAGGGAAAGTGGAGAGAAGAAGAGGGGTTGAGGCGGAGAGGAGGAGTGGAAAGGAAAATGAGAGAAAAAGGCACCGGGGAAGAGAGGGAAAGTGGAGACAAGAAGAGGAGCTGAGACGGGGAGGAGGAGTGGAAAGGAACTAAAGAGAAAAAGGCACTGGGGAGAGAGTGGAGACAAGAAGAGGGGCTGAGATGGAGTGGAGGAGTGGAAAGGAACTAGAGAGAAAAAGGGACTGGGGAAGAGAGGGAGAGTGGAGACAAGTAGAGGGGCTGAGACGCAGAGGAGGAGTGGAAAGGAACTGGAGAGAAAAGGGTCTGGGGAAAAGAGGGGCAGTTGAGAAGAAGGGGAGAGAAGAAGAGGGGCTGTGGCGGAAAGAAGGAGTAGAAAGGAACTGGAGAGAAAAAGGGACTTGGGGAGGGAGGGAGAGTGGAGAGAAGAGAGGCTCAGATGGAGAGGAGGAGTGGAAAGGAATTGGAGAGAAAAAGGGACTGGGAAGAGATGGAGGGTGGAGACTAGAACAGGGGCTTAGGCGGAGAGGAGGATTGGAAAGGAATTGGTGAGAAAAAGGGACTGAGGAAGAGAGGGAAAGTGGAGAGAAGAAGAGGGGTTGAGGCGGAGAGGAGGAGTGGAAAGGAAAATGAGAGAAAAAGGCACCCGGGAAGAGAGGGAAAGTGGAGACAAGAAGAGGAGTTGAGGCAAAGAGGAGGAGTGGAAAGGAATTAGAGAGAAAAAGGGACTGGGGATGAGTTTGAGAGTGGAGAGAAGAATAGGGGTTGAGGCGGAGAGGAGGAGTGGAAAGGAACTTGAGAGAAAAAGGGACTGGGGAGAGAGGGAGAGTGGAGAAGAATTGGAAAGAAGAAGAGGGGATGAGACGGGGAGGAGGAGTGGAAAGGAACTTGAGAGAAAAAGGGACTAGGGAAGAGAGGGAGAGTGGAGAAGAACTGGAGAGAAGAAGAGGGGCTGAGACGGGGAGGAGGAGTGGAAAGGAACTAAAGAGAAAAAGGCACTGGGGAGAGAGAGAGTGGAGACAAGAAGAGGGGCTGAGATGGAGTGGAGGAGTGGAAAGGAACTAGAGAGAAAAAGGGACTGGGGAAGAGAGGGAGAGTGGAGACAAGTAGAGGGGCTGAGACGGAGAGGAGGAGTGGAAAGGAACTGGAGAGAAAAGGGTCTGGGGAAAAGAGGGGCAGTTGAGAAGAAGGGGAGAGAAGAAGAGGGGCTGTGGCGGAAAGAAGGAGTAGAAAGGAACTGGAGAGAAAAAGGGACTTGGGGAGGGAGGGAGAGTGGAGAGAAGAGGGGCTCAGATGGAGAGGAGGAGTGGAAAGGAATTGGAGAGAAAAAGGGACTGGGAAGAGATGGAGGGTGGAGACTAGAACAGGGGCTTAGGCGGAGAGGAGGATTGGAAAGGAATTGGTGAGAAAAATGGACTGAGGAAGAGAGGGAAAGTGGAGAGAAGAAGAGGGGTTGAGGCGGAGAGGAGGAGTGGAAAGGAAAATGAGAGAAAAAGGCACCCGGGAAGAGAGGGAAAGTGGAGGCAAGAAGAGGAGTTGAGGCAAAGAGGAGGAGTGGAAAGGAATTAGAGAGAAAAAGGGACTGGGGATGAGAGGGAGAGTGGAGAGAAGAAGAGGGGATGAGACGGGGAGGAGGAGTGGAAAGGAACTTGAGAGAAAAAGGGACTGGGGAAGAGAGGGAGAGTGGAGAAGAACTGGAGAGAAGAAGAGGGGCTGAGACGGGGAGGAGGAGTGGAAAGGAATTTTGAGAGAAAAAGGCACTGGGGAGAGAGAGAGTGGAGACAAGAAGAGGGGCTGAGATGGAGTGGAGGAGTGGAAAGGAACTAGAGAGAAAAAAGGCACCGGCGATGAAAGGGCGAGTGGTGAAGAAGTGGAGAGAAGAAGAGGGGATGAGGCGGAGAGGAGGAGTAGAAAGGAAATAGAGAGAAAAGGGGGCTGGGTTAGAGAGGGAGAGTGGAGAAGAACTGGAGAGAAGAAGAGGGGTTGAGACGAAAAGGAGGAGTGGAAGGGAACTGGAGAGAAAAAGGGACTGGGGAAGAGAGGGAGAGTGGAGACAAGTAGAGGGGCTGAGACGCAGAGGAGGAGTGGAAAGGAACTGGAGAGAAAAGGGTCTGGGGAAAAGAGGGGGAGTTGAGAAGAAGGGGAGAGAAGAAGAGGGGCTGTGGCGGAAAGAAGAAGTAGAAAGGAACCTGGAGAGAAAAAAGGGACTGGGGAAGATAGGGAGAGTGGAGACAAGAAGAGGGGCTTAAACGAAGAGGAGGAGGGAAAAGGAACTGAGAGAAAAAGGAACTGGGGAAGAGAGGGCGAGTGGTGAAGAAGTGGAGAGAAAAAGAGGGGATGAGGCGGAGAGGAGGAGTAGAAAGGAAATAGAGAGAAAAGGGGGCTGGGGAAGAGAGGGAGAGTGGAGAAGAACTGGAGAGAAGAAGAGGGGCTGAGATGGGGAGGAGGAGTGGAAAGGAACTAAAGAGAAAAAGGCACTGGGGGAGAGAGAGAGTGGAGACAAGAAGAGAGGCTGAGACGGAGTGGATGAGTGGAATGGAACTAGAGAGAAAAAGGGACTGGGGAAGAGAGGGCGAGTGGAGAAGAAGTGGAGTGTAGAAGAGGGGCTGAGGCAGAGAGGAGGAGTAGAAAGGAAAATGGAGAGAAAAAGGGACTGGGGAAAAGAAGGAGAGTGGAGACAAGAAGAGGGGCTTAAATGAAGAGGAGGAGGGAAAAGGAACTGAGAGAAAAAGGAACTGGGGAAGAGAGGGCGAGTGGTGAAGAAGTGGAAAGAAAAAGAGGGGATGAGGCGGAGAGGAGGAGTAGAAAGGAAATAGAGAGAAAAAGGGACTGGGGAAGAGAGAGAGAGTGGAGAAGAAGTGGAGAGAAGAAGAGGGGCTGAGGGGGAGAGGAGGAGTAGAAGGGAACTTGGAGTGAAAAGGGGACTGGGGAAGAGAGGGAGAGTGGAGACAAGAAGAGGGGCTTAGGCAGAGAGGGGAAGAGGAAAGGAAATGGAGAGAAAAAGGGACTGGGGAAGAGAGAGAGAGTGGAGAAGAAGTGGAGAGAAGAAGAGGGGCTGAGGGGGAGAGGAGGAGTAGAAGGGAACTTGGAGTGAAAAGGGGACTGGGGAAGAGAGGGAGAGTGGAGACAAGAAGAGGGGCTTAGGCAGAGAGGGGAAGAGGAAAGGAAATGGAGAGAAAAAGGGACTGGGGAAGAGAGGGTGAGTGAAGAAGAAGTGGAGAGAAGAGGAGCTGAGGTGGAGTGAAGCAGTAGAAAGGAACCTGGAGAGAAAAGGGGACTGGGGAAGATAGGGTGAGTGGAGACAAGAAGAGGGGCTTAGGCGGAGAGCAGGAGGGGAAAGAAACTAGAGAGAAAAGGGGACTGTGGAAGAGAGGGAGAGAAGAGAAGAACTGGAGAGAAGAAGAGGGGTTGAGATGGAGAGGAGGAGTGGAAAGGAACTTGAGAGAAAAAGGCACTGAGAGAGAGGGAGAGTGGAGACAAGAAGAGCGGCTTAGGTGGAGAGGAGGAGGGGAAAGGAACTGGAGAGAAAAGGGACTGGGGGAAGAGAGGGAGAGTGGATATAAGAAGAGGGGTTGAGGAGTAGAGGAGGAATGGAAAGGAACTAAATAGAAAAATGGACTGTGGAAGAGAGGGAGAGTGGAGAAGAACTGGAGAGAAGAAGAGGGGCTTAGGTGGAGAGGAGGAGTGGAAAGAAACTGGAAAAAAAAAGGGACTAGGGAGAGAAGGTGAATGGGGAAGAAGTGGAGAGAAGAAGAGGGGCTGAGGCGGAGAGGAGGAGTAGAAAGGAACTGGATAGAAAAAGGGAGTGGGGAAAAGAGGGAGAGTGGAGAATAAGAGGAGCTGAGGTTTAGAGAAGGAGTAGAAAGGAACATGGAGAGAGAAAGGGACTGGGGAAGAGAGGGAGGGTGGAGAGAAGAAGAGGGGCTGGGGTAGAGGAGGAGGAGTCAGAAGGAACTGGAGAGAAAAAGGGACTGGGGAAGAGAGGGCGAGTGGAGAAGAAGTGGAGAGAAGAAAAGGGGCTGAGGTGGAGAGTAGGAGTAGAAAGGAACCTGGAGAGAAAAGGGGACTGGGGAAGCGAGGGAGAGTGGAGACAAGAAGAGGGGCTTAAACGAAGAGGAGGAGGGAAAAGGAACTGAGAGATAAAGGGACTGGGGAAGAGAGGGCGAGTGGTGAAGAAGTGGAGAGAAGAAGAGGAGATGAGGCGGAGAGGAGGAGTAGAAAGGAAATAGAGAGAAAAGGGGGCTGGGGAAGAGAGGGAGAGTGGAGAAGAACTGGAGAGAAGAAGAGGGGTTGAGACGAAAAGGAGGAGTGGAAGGGAACTGGAGAGAAAAAGGGACTGGAGAAGAGAGGGAGAGTGGAGACAAGTAGAGGGGCTGAGACGGAGAGGAGGAGTGGAAAGGAACTGGAGAGAAAAGGGTCTGGGGAAAAGAGGGGGAGTTGAGAAGAAGGGGAGAGAAGAAGAGGGACTGTGGCGGAAAAAAGGAGTAGAAAGGAACTGGAGAGAAAAAGGGACTTGGGGAGGGAGAGTGGAGAGAAGAAGAGGGGCTGAGATGAGAGGAGGAGTGGAAAGGAATTGGAGAGAAAAAGGGACTGGGAAGAGATGGAGGGTGGAGACTAGAACAGGGGCTTAGGCGGAGAGGAGGATTGGAAAGGAATTGGTGAGAAAAAGGGACTGAGGAAGAGAGGGAAAGTGGAGAGAAGAAGAGGGGTTGAGGCGGAGAGGAGGAGTGGAAAGGAAAATGAGAGAAAAAGGCACCGGGGAAGAGAGGGAGAGTGGAGACAAGAAGAGGAGTTGAGGCGGAGCGGAGGTGTGCAAAGGAATTAGAGAGAAAAAGGGACTGGGGAAGAGAGGGAGAGTGGAGAGAAGAATAGGGGTTGAGGCGGAGATGAGGAGTGGAAAGGAACTTGAGAGAAAAAGGGACTGGGGAAGAGAGGGAGAGTGGAGAAGAACTGGAGAGAAGAAGAGGGGCTGAGATGGGGAGGAGGAGTGGAAAGGAACTAAAGAGAAAAAGGCACTGGGGGAGAGAGAGAGTGGAGACAAGAAGAGAGGCTGAGACGGAGTGGAGGAGTGGAAAGGAACTAGAGAGAAAAAGGGACTGGGGAAGAGAGGGCGAGTGGAGAAGAAGTGGAGTGTAGAAGAGGGGCTGAGGCAGAGAGGAGGAGTAGAAAGGAACCTGGAGAGAAAAAGGGACTGGGGAAGAGAAGGAGAGTGGAGACAAGAAGAGGGGCTTAAATGAAGAGGAGGAGGGAAAAGGAACTGAGAGAAAAAGGAACTGGGGAAGAGAGGGCGAGTGGTGAAGAAGTGGAGAGAAAAAGAGGGGATGAGGCGGAGAGGAGGAGTAGAAAGGAAATAGAGAGAAAAGGGGGCTGGGGAAGAGAGGGAGAGTGGAGAAGAACTGGAGAGAAGAAGAGGGGTTGAGACGAAAAGGAGGAGTGGAAGGGAACTGGAGAGAAAAAGGGACTAGGGAAGAGAGAAGAGTAGAGACAAGTAGAGGGGCTGAGACGGAGAGGAGGAGTGGAAAGGAACTGGAGAGAAAAGGGTCTGGGGAAAAGAGGGGGAGTTGAGAAGAAGGGGAGAGAAGAAGAGGGGCTTTGGCGGAAAGAAGGAGTAAAAAGGAACTGGAGAGAAAAAGGGACTTGGGGAGGGAGGGAGAGTGGAGAGAAGAAGAACGGCTGAGATGGAGAGGAGGAGTGGAAAGGAATTGGAGAGAAAAAGGGACTGGGAAGAGATGGAGGGTGGAGACTAGAACAGGGGCTTAGGCGGAGAGGAGGAGTGGAAAGGAAAATGAGAGAAAAAGGCACCGGGGTAGAGAGGGAGAGTGGAGAAGAATTGGAGAGAAGAAGAGGGGCTGAGACGGGGAGGAGGAGTGAAAAGGAACTTGAGAGAAAAAGGGACAGGGGAAGAGAGGGAGAGTGGTGAAGAACTGGAGAGAAGAAGAGGGGCTGAGACGGGGAGGAGGAGTGGAAAGGAACTAAAGAGAAAAAGGCACTGGGGGAGAGAGAGAGTGGAGACAAGAAGAGGAGCTGAGACGGAGTGGAGGAGTGGAATGGAACTAGAGAGAAAAAGGGACTGGGGAAGAGAGGGCGAGTGGAGAAGAAGTGGAGAGAAGAAGAGGGGCTGAGGCGGAGAGGAGGAGTGGAAAGGAACTGGAGAGAAAAGGGGACTTTGGAAGAGAGGGCGAGTGGAGAAGAAGTGGAGTGTAGAAGAGGGGCCGAGGCAGAGAGGAGGAGTAGAAAGGAACTGGAGAGAAAACAGGACTGGGGAAGAGAGGGAGAGTGGAGAGAAGAAGAGGGGTTGAGGCATAGAGGAGGAGTGGAAACTAACTAGAGAGAAAAAGGTTTTGTGTAGGTGAGGGAGAGTGGAGAAGAAGTGGAGAGAAGAAGAGGGGCTGAGGGGGAGAGGAGGAGTAGAAAGAATCCTGGAGAGAAAAGGGGACTGGGGAAGAGAGGGCGAGTGGAGACAAGAAGAGGGGCTTAGGCGGAGAGCAGGAGGGGAAAGAAACTAGAGAGAAAAGGGGACTGTGGAAGAGAGGGAGAGAAGAGAAGAACTGGAGAGAAGAAGAGGGGCTGAGATGGAGAGGAGGAGTGGAAAGGAACTTGAGAGAAAAAGGCACTGAGAAGAGAGGGAGAGTGGAGACAAGAAGAGCGGCTTAGGTGGAGAGGAGGAGTGGAAAGGAACTGAAGAGAAAAGGGACTGGGGAAGAGAGGGAGAGTGGAGATAAGAAGAGGGGTTGAGGGGAGGGGAAGAGAGGGAGAGTGGAGAAGAACTGGAGAGAAGAAGAGGGGCTGAGACGAAAAGGAGGAGTGGAAGGGAACTGGAGAGAAAAAGGGACTGGGGAAGGGAGAGGGAGTGGAGACAAGTAGAGGGGCTGAGACGGAGAGGAGGAGTGGAAAGGAACTGGAGAGAAAAGGGTCTGGGGAAAAGAGGGGGAGTTGAGAAGAAGGGGAGAGAAGAAGAGGGGCTGTGGCAGAAAGAAGGAGTAGAAAGGAACTGGAGAGAAAAAAGGACTTGGGGAGGGAGGGAGAGTGGAGAGAAGAAGAGGGGCTGAGATGGAGAGGACGAGTGGAAAGGAATTGGAGAGAAAAAGGGACTGGGAAGAGATGGAGGGTGGAGACTAGAACAGGGGCTTAGGCGGAGAGGAGGATTGGAAAGGAATTGGTGAGAAAAAGGGACTGAGGAAGAGAGGGAAAGTGGAGAGAAGAAGAGGGGTTGAGGTGGAGAGGAGGAGTGGAAAGGAAAATGAGAGAAAAAGGCACCGGGGAAGAGAGGGAGAGTGGAGACAAGAAGAGGAGTTGAGGCGGAGAGGAGGAGTGGAAAGGAATTAAAGAGAAAAAGGGACTGGGGAAGAGAGGGAGAGTGGAGAGAAGAATAGGGGTTGAGGCGGAGAGGAGGAGTGGAAAGGAACTTGAGAAGAGAGGGAGAATGGAGAAGAACTGGGGAGAAGAAGAGGGGCTGAGATGGGGAGGAGGAGTGGAAAGGAACTAAAGAGAAAAAGGCACTGGGGGAGAGAGAGAGTGGAGACAAGAAGAGGGGCTGAGACAGAGTGGAGGAGTGGAAAGGAACTAGAGAGAAAAAGGGACTGGGGAAGAGAGGGCGAGTGGAGAAGAAGTGGAGAGAAGAAGAGGGGTTGAGGCGGAGAGGAGGAGTGGAAAGGAAAATGAGAGAAAAAGGCACCGGGGAAGAGAGGGAGAGTGGAGACAAGAAGAGGAGTTGAGGCGGAGAGGAGGAGTGGAAAGGAATTAGAGAGAAAAAGGGACTGGGGAAGAGAGGGAGAGTGGAGAGAAGAATAGGAGTTGAGGCGGAGAGGAGGAGTGGAAAGGAACTTGAGAGACAAAGGGACTGGGGAGAGAGGGAGAGTGGAGAAGAATTGGAGAGAAGAAGAGGGGCTGAGACAGGGAGGAGGAGTGGAAAGGAACTTGAGAGAAAAAGGGACTGGGGAAGAGAGGGAGAGTGGAGACGAACTGGAGAGAAGAAGAGGGGCTGAGACGGGGAGGAGGAGTGGAAAGGAACTAAAGAGAAAAAGGCACTGGGGGAGAGAGAGAGTGGAGACAAGAAGAGGGCTGAGACGGAGTGGAGGAGTGGAAAGGAACTAGAGAGAAAAAAGGACTGGGGAAGAGAGGGCGAGTGGAGAAGAAGTGGAGAGAAGAAGAGGGTCTGAGGCAGAGAGAAGAAGTGGAGTGTAGAAGAGGGGCTGAAGCAGAGAGGAGGAGTAGAAAGGAACCTGGAGAGAAAAAGGGACTGAGGAAGAGAGGGAGAGTGGAGACAAGAAGAGGAGTTGAGGCGGAGAGGAGGAGTGGAAAGGAAAATGAGAGAAAAAGGCACAGGGGAAGAGAGGGAGAGTGGAGAGAAGAATAGGGGTTGAGGCGGAGAGGAGGAGTGGAAAGGAACTTGAGAGAAAAAGGGACTGGGGAGAGAGGGAGAGTGGAGAAGAATTGGAGAGAAGAAGAGGGGCTGAGAAGGGGAGGAGGAGTGTAAAGGAACTTGAGAGAAAAGGGGACTGGGGAAGAGAGGGAGAGTGGAGAAGAACTGGAGAGAAGAAGAGGGGCTGAAAAGGGGAGGAGGAGTGGAAAGGAACTAAAGAGAAAAAGGCACTGGGGGAGAGAGAGAGTGGAGAAAAGAAGAGGGGCTGAGACGGAGTGGAGGAGTGGAAAGGAACTAGAGAGAAAAAGTGACTGGGGAGAGAGGGAGAGTGGAGAAGAATTGGAGAGAAGAAGAGGGGCTGAGATGGAAAGAAGGAGTGGAAAGGAATTGGAGAGAAAAAGGGACTGGGAAGAGAGGGCGAGTGGAGAAGAAGTGGAGAGAAGAAGAGGGGCTGAGTCGGAGAGGAGGAGTGGAAAGGAACTGGAGAGAAAAGGGGACTTTGGAAGAGAGGGCGAGTGGAGAAGAAGTGGAGTGTAGAAGAGGGGCTGAGGCAGAGAGGAGGAGTAGAAAGGAACCTGGAGAGAAAAAGGGACTGGGGAAGATAGGGAGAGTGGAGACAAGAAGAGGGGCTTCAACGAAGAGGAGGAGGGAAAAGGAACTGAGAGAAAAAGGAACTGGGGAAGAGAGGGCGAGTGGTGAAGAAGTGGAGAGAAAAAGAGGGGATGAGGCGGAGAGGAGGAGTAGAAAGGAAATAGAGAGAAAAGGGGGCTGGGGAAGAGAGGGAGAGTGGAGAAGAACTGCAGAGAAGAAGAGGGGCTGAGACGAGGAGGAGGAGTGGAAAGGAACTAAAGAGAAAAAGGCACTGGGGGAGAGAGAGAGTGGAGACAAGAAGAGGGGCTGAGACGGAGTGGAGGAGTGGAAAGGAACTAGAGAGAAAAAGGGACTGGGGAAGAGAGGGCGAGTGGAGAAGAAGTGGAGAGAAGAAGAGGGGCTGAGGCGGAGAGGAGGAGTGGAAAGGAACTGGAGAGAAAAGGGTCTGGGGAAAAGAGGGGGAGTTGAGAAGAAGGGGAGAGAAGAAGAGGGGCTGTGGCAGAAAGAAGGAGTAGAAAGGAACTGGAGAGAAAAAGGGACTTGGGGAGGGAGAGTGGAGAGAAGAAGAACAGCTGAGATGGAGAGGAGTGGAAAGGAATTGGAGAGAAAAAGGGACTGGGAAGAGATGGAGGGTGGAGACTAGAACAGGGGCTTAGGCGGAGATGAGGAGTGGAAAGGAAAATGAGAGAAAAAGGCACTGGGGGAGAGAGAGAGAGTGGAGACAAGAAGAGGGGCTGAGGCAGAGAGGAGGAGTAGAAAGGAACTGGAGAGAAAGCGGGACTGGGGAAGAGAGGGAGAGTGGAGAAGACCTGGAGACAAGAAGAGGGGCTGAGATGGAGAGGAGGAGGAGGAGTGGAAAGGACCTTGAGAGAACAGGGGATGAGGTGGAGAGGAGGCGAGAAGGATCTAGAGAGTGGAACGGAACTGGGAAGAAAAAGGGACTGGGGAAGAGTGGGCGAGTGGGCGAATGGAGTAGAAGTGGAGAGAAGAAGAGGGACTGGAGCGGAGAGGAGGAGTGGAAAGGAACTGGAGAGAAAAAGGGACTTTGAAAGAGTTATCGAGTGGAGAAGAAGCGGAGTGTAGAAGAGGGGCTGAGGCAGAGAGGAAGAGGAGAAAGGAACTGGGGAGAAAAAGGCACTGGGGAAGAGAGGGAGAGTGGAGACAAGAAGAGGGGCTCAGACGGAGAGGAGGAGTGGAAAGTATATGGAGAGAAAACGGGACTGTGGAAGAGAGGGAGAATGGAGAAGAACTGGAGACAAGAAGAGGGCTTAGACAGAGAGGAGGAGTGTAAAAGACCTGATGAGAAAAAGGGACTGGGGAAAAGAGGGAGAGTGGAGAAGAAGTGGAGAGAAGAAGAGGGGCTGAGATGAAGAGGAGGAGTGGAAAGGAACTGGAGAGAGAAAAAGGGATTGGGGAAGAGAGGGAGAGTGTAGACTAGAAGAGGGTCTTAGGCGGAGAGGAGGATTGGAAAGGAACTGGAGAAAAAAGGGACTGGGGAAGGGTTGAGGCGGAGAGGAGGAGTGGAAAGGAACATGAGAGAAAACGGGTCTGGGGAAGAGAGGGAGAATGGAGAAGAACTGGAGACAAGAAGAGGGGCTGAGACAGAGAGGAGGAGTGTAAATGACCTGGAGAGAAAAAGGGACTGGGGAAGAGAGGGAGAGTGGAGACAAAAAGAAGGGGCTAAGACGGAGGAGTGGAAAGGAACTGGAGAGAAAAAGGGACTGGGGAAGAGAGGAAGAGTTGAGAAGAAGTGGAAAGAAGAAGAGGGGCTGAGGCGGAGAGGAGGAGTAGAAAGGTACTGGAGAGAAAAAGGGACTTGGGAAGAGAGGGAGAGCGGAGAGAAGAAGAGGGGCTGAGATGGAGAGGAGGAGTGGAAAGGAACTGGAGAGAAAATGGATTGGGGAAGAGAGGGGGAGTGTAGACTAGAAGAGGGTCTTAGGCGGAGAGGAGGATTGGAAAGGAACTGGAGAAAAAAAGGGACTGGGGAAGGGTTGAGGCAGAGAGGAGCAGTGGAAAGGATCTTGAGAGAAAAAGGCACTGGGGAAGAGAGGGAGAGTGGAGAAGAAGTGGAGAGAAGAATAGGGGCTGAGGAGGAGAGGAGGAGTAGAAAGGAACTGGAGAGAAAAAGGGACTGGGGAAGAGAGGGAGAGTGGAGAGAAGAAAAGGGGCTGAGATGGAGAGGAGTGGAAAGGAACTGGAGAGAAAAAGGGACTAAGGAAGAGAGGGCGAGTGGAGACAAGAAGAGGACTGAGGAGGAGTGGAGAAATGGAGAGGATCCCAAGAGAACAGGGACTGGGGAAGGAAAGGAGAAGTGGAGATGATCTGGGGAGAAGAACAAGGACTCAGAAGGAGAGTAGTGGAAAGGACCTGAGAGACGAACATGGACTGGAGAGGAGAGTTGTGGAGAGAATCTGGAGAGAAGAAAGGGTACTTGGAAAGAGAGTAGTGGAGAGAAGTACAAGGACGGGGGAGGAGAGGAGGAGTGAAGGATCCAGAGAGAAAAGGAAAGTGGGGAACAAAGGGAGGAGTGGAGAGGATCTGGAGAGAACAGGGGATGAGGTGGAGAGGAGGCGTGAAGGATCTAGAGAGTGGAGAGGAACTGTGAAGAAAAGGGACTGGGGAGGAGAGGAGGAGTGGATGAGAACTAGAGAGAAGCATGGGGACTGAATACGTTATTTATTAGGGTAATTAGTCTAATTGCTCACTGAAGGCAATAGGTTCAGAGCTTGAGGGAATAATTATTGGTAATAATGGTTCCATTAAACAGACAGCAAATTCAATCCTTAGCAAACAATGCAACAAAACTGCAGGAAAGTTCAGTAGGATAATTGGTTGTGTTGGAATAGTAATTAGCAGTGGATAAAGGTCAGTACTAATGTCCCTCTATAGACCCCCAGTCAGATAAAGGTCAGTACTATTGTCCCTCTATAGACCACCAGTCACATAAAGGTCAGTACTAATGTCCATCTATAGACTCCTAGTCAGATAAAGGTCAGTACTAATGTCCATCTGTAGACCCCCAGTCAGATAAAGGTCAGTACTAATGTCCATCTGTAGACCCCCAGTAAGATAATGTTCAGTACTAATTCCATCAATAGACCCCCAGTCAGTTAAAGGTCAGTACTAATAACCATCTATAGACCCTCAGTGAGATAAAGGTCGGTACTAATGTCCCTCTATAGACCCCCAGTCAGATAAAAGTCAGTACTAATGTCCCTCTATAGACCCCTAGTCAGATAAAGATCAGTACTAATGTCCCTGTAAAGATCCCAATCAGATAAAGGTCAGTACTTATGTCCCTCTACAAACCACTAGTCAGGTAAAGGTCAGTACTAATGTCCCTCTATAGACCCCTAGTCAGATAAAGGTCAGTACTAATGTCCCTTTACAGACCCCCAGTCAGATAAAAGTCAGTACTAATGTCCCTCTATACACCCCCTGTCAGATAAAGGTCAGTACTAATGTCCCTCTATAGAGGCCCAGTCAGATAAAGGTCAGTACTAATGTCCCTCTATAGACCCCCAGTCAGATAAAGGTCAGTACTAATGTCCCTCTATAGACCCCCAGTCAGATAAAGGTCAGTACTAATGTCTCTGTAAAGATCCCAGTCAGATAAAGGTCAGTACTAATGTCCCTCTACAAACCACTAGTCAGATAAAGGTCAGTACTAATGTCCCTCTATAGACCCCAAGTTAGATAAAGGTCAGTACTAATGTCCCTCTATAGACCACCAGTCACATAAAGGTCAGTACTAATGTCCATCTATAGACTCCTAGTCAGATAAAGATCAGTACTAATGTCCATCTGTAGACCCACAGTAAGATAATGGTCAGTACTAATTCCATCTATAGACCCCCAGTCAGATAAAGGTCAGTACTAATGTCCCTCTATATATCCCCCAGTCAGATAAAGGTCAGTACTAATGTCCCTCTATAGACCCCCAGTCAGATAAAGATCAGTACTAATGTCCCTGTAAAGATCCCAGTCAGATAAAGGTCAGTACTAATGTCCCTCTACAAACCACTAGTCAGGTAAAGGTCAGTACTAATGTCCCTCTATAGACCCCTAGTCAGATAAAGGTCAGTACTAATGTCCCTCTACAGACCCCCAGTCAGATAAAAGTCAGTACTAATGTCCCTCTATAGACCCCCAGTCAGATAAAGGTCAGTACTAATGTCCCTCTATAGACCCCCTGTCAGATAAAGGTCAGTACTAATGTCCCTCTATAGAGGCCCAGTCAGATAAAGGTCAGTACTAATGTCCCTCTATAGACCCCCAGTCAGATAAAGGTCAGTACTAATGTCCCTCTATAGACCTCCAGTCAGATAAAGATCAGTACTAATGTCCCTGTAAAGATCCCAGTCAGATAAAAGTCAGTACTAATGTCCCTCTACAAACCACTAGTCAGATAAAGGTCAGTACTAATGTCCCTCTATAGACCCCAAGTCAGATAAAGGTCAGTACTAATGTCCCTCTATAGACCACCAGTCACATAAAGGTCAGTACTAATGTCCATCTATAGACTCCTAGTCAGATAAAGGTCAGTACTAATGTCCATCTGTAGACCCACAGTAAGATAATGGTCAGTACTAATTCCATCTATAGACCCCCAGTCAGATAAAGGTCAGTACTAATGTCCCTCTATATATCCCCCAGTCAGATAAAGGTCAGTACTAATGTCCCTCTATAGACCCCCAGTCAGATAAAGATCAGTACTAATGTCCCTGTAAAGATCCCAGTCAGATAAAGGTCAGTACTAATGTCCCTCTACAAACCACTAGTCAGGTAAAGGTCAGTACTAATGTCCCTCTATAGACCCCTAGTCAGATAAAGGTCAGTACTAATGTCCCTCTACAGACCCCCAGTCAGATAAAAGTCAGTACTAATGTCCCTCTATACACCCCCTGTCAGATAAAGGTCAGTACTAATGTCCCTCTATAGAGGCCCAGTCAGATAAAGGTCAGTACTAATGTCCCTCTATAGACCCCCAGTCAGATAAAGGTCAGTACTAATGTCCCTCTATAGACCCCCAGTCAGATAAAGATCAGTACTAATGTCCCTGTAAAGATCCCAGTCAGATAAAAGTCAGTACTAATGTCCCTCTACAAACCACTAGTCAGATAAAGGTCAGTACTAATGTCCCTCTCTAGACCCCAAGTCAGATAAAGGTCAGTACTAATGTCCCTCTATAGACCACCAGTCACATAAAGGTCAGTACTAATGTCCATCTATAGACTCCTAGTCAGATAAAGGTCAGTACTAATGTCCATCTGTAGACCCACAGTAAGATAATGGTCAGTACTAATTCCATCTATAAACCCCCAGTCAGATAAAGGTCAGTACTAATGTCCGTCTATATATCCCCCAGTCAGATAAAGGTCAGTACTAATGTCCCTCTATAGACCACTAGTTAGATAAAGGTCAGTACTAATGTCCCTCTATAGATCCCCAGTCGGATAAAGGTCAGTACTAATGTCCCTCTATAGACCCCCAGTCAGATAAATGTCAGTACTAATGTCCCTCTATAGAACCCCAGTCAGATAAAGGTCGGTACTAATGTCTGAATATAGACCCCCAGTCGGATAAAGGTCAGTACTAATGTTCCTCATTAGAACCCCAGTCAGATAAAGGTCAGTACTAATGTCCCTCTATAGAGCCCTAGTCAGATAAAGGTCAGTACTAATGTCCCTCTATAGACCCCCAGTCAGATAAAGGTCAGTACTAATGTCCCTCTATAGACCTCCAGTCAGATAAAGGTCAGTAGTAATGTCCCTCTATAGACCCCCAGTCAGGTAAAGGACAGTACTAATGTCCCTCTATAGACCTCTAGTCAGATAAAGGTCAGTACTAATGTCCCTCTATAGACCCCCAGTCAGATAAAGGTCAGTACTAATGTCCCTCTATAGACCTCCAGTCAGATAAAGGTCAGTAGTAATGTCCCTCTATAGACCCCCAGTCAGATAAAGGTCAGTACTAATGTCCCTCTATAGACCTCCAGTCAGATAAAGGTCAGTAGTAATGTCCCTCTATAGACCCCCAGTCAGATAAAGGTCAGTACTAATGTCCCTCTATAGACCCCTAGTCAGATAAAGGCCAGTACTTCTGTCCCTCTATAGACCCCCAGTCAGATAAAGGTCAGTACTAATGTCCCTCTATAGACCCCTAGTCAGATAAAGGCCAGTACTTCTGTCCCTCTATAGACCCCTAGTCAGATAATGGTCAGTACTAATGTCCCTCTATAGACCCCAGTCAAATAAAGGTCAGTACTAATGTCCCTTTAAAGACCCCAGTCAGATAAAGGGCAGTACTAATGTCCCTCTATAGACCCCCAGTCGGATAAAGGTCAGTATTAATGTCCCTCTATAGACCCCTAGTCATATCCAGCTCTGTACTAATGTCCCTCTATAGATCCCCAGACAGATAAAGGTCAGTACTAATGTCCTTCTTTAGACCCCCAGTCAGATAAATGTCAGTACTAATGTCCCTTTTTAGAACCCCAGTCAGATAAAGGTCAGTACTAATGTCCCTATATACACCCCCAGTCAGATATCAGTCAGTACTTATGTCCCTCTTTAGACCACCAGTCAGATAAAGGTCAGTACTAATGTCCCTCTATAGAGCCCTAGTCAGATAAAGGTCAGTACTAATGTCCCTCTATAGACCCCAAGCAAGATAAAGGTCAGTACTAATGTCCCTCTATAGACCCACCAGTCAGATAACAGTCAGTAGTAATGTCCCTCTATAGACCCCCAGTCAGATAAAGGTCAGTACTAATGTCCCTCTATAGACCCCCAGTCAGATAAAGGTCAGTACTAATGTCCCTCTATAGACCCCCAGTCAGATAAAGATCAGTACTAATGTCCCTCTATAGACCCCCAGTCAGGTAAAGGACAGTACTAATGTCTTTAAATAGTCCCCTAGTCAGATAAAGGTCAGTACTAATGTCCCTCTATAGACCCCTAGTCAGATAAATGTCAGTACTTCTGTCCCTCTATAGACCCCCAGTCAGATAAAGCTCAGTACTAATGTCCCTCTATAGACCCCCAGTCAGATAAAGGTCAGTACTAATGTCCCTCTATAGACCCCCAGTCAGATAAAGGTCAGTACTAATGTCCCTCTATAGACCCCCAGTCAGATAAAGGTCGGTACTAATGTCCCTCTATAGATCCCCCAGTCAGATAAAGGTCAGTACTAATGTCCCTCTATAGACCACTAGTTAGATAAAGGTCGGTACTAATGTCCCTCTATAGATCCCCAGTCAGATAAAGGTCAGTACTAATGTCCCTCTATAGACCCCCAGTCAGATAAAGGCCAGGACTTCTGTCCCTCTATAGACCCCTAGTCAGATAAAGGTCAGTACTAATGTCCCTCTATAGACCCCAGTCAAATAAAGGTCAGTACTAATGTCCCTTTAAAGACCCCAGTCAGATAATGGGCAGTACTAATGTCCCTCTATAGACCCCCAGTCGGATAAAGGTCAGTATTAATGTCCCTCTATAGACCCCTAGTCATATCCAGCTCTGTACTAATGTCCCTCTATAGATCCCCAGACAGATAAAGGTCAGTACTAATGTCCTTCTTTAGACCCCTAGTCAGATAAATGTCAGTACTAATGTCCCTTTTTAGACCCCCAGTCAGATAAAGCTCAGTACTAATGTCCCTCTATAGACCCCCAGTCAGATAAAGGTCAGTACTAATGTCCCTCTATAGACCCCCAGTCAGATAAAGGTCAGTACTAAAGTCCCTCTATAGACCCCCAGTCAGATAAAGGTCAGTACTAATGTCCCTCTATAGAGCCCTAGTCAGATAAAGGTCAGTACTAATGTCCCTCTATAGACCCCAAGCAAGATAAAGGTCAGTACTAATGTCCCTCTATAGACCCCCTGTCAGATAAAGGTCAGTACTAATGTCCCTCTATAGACCCCCAGTCAGATAAAGGTCAGTACTAATGTCCCTCTATAGACCCCCAGTCAGATAAAGGTCAGTACTAATGTCCCTCTATAGACCCCCAGTCAGATAAAGATCAGTACTAATGTCCCTCTATAGACCCCCAGTCAGGTAAAGGACAGTACTAATGTCTTTAAATAGTCCCCTAGTCAGATAAAGGTCAGTACTAATGTCCCTCTATAGACCCCTAGTCAGATAAATGTCAGTACTTCTGTCCCTCTATAGACCCCCAGTCAGATAAAGCTCAGTACTAATGTCCCTCTATAGACCCCCAGTCAGATAAAGGTCAGTACTAATGTCCCTCTATAGACCCCCAGTCAGATAAAGGTCAGTACTAATGTCCCTCTATAGACCCCCAGTCAGATAAAGGTCGGTACTAATGTCCCTCTATAGATCCCCCAGTCAGATAAAGGTCAGTACTAATGTCCCTCTATAGACCCCTAGTTAGATAAAGGTCGGTACTAATGTCCCTCTATAGATCCCCCAGTCAGATAAAGGTCAGTACTAATGTCCCTCTATAGACCCCCAGTCAGATAAAGGTCGGTACTAATGTCCCTCTATAGATCCCCAGTCAGATAAAGGTCAGTACTAATGTCCCTCTATAGACCCCCAGTCAGATAAAGGCCAGGACTTCTGTCCCTCTATAGACCCCAGTCAAATAAAGGTCAGTACTAATGTCCCTTTAAAGACCCCAGTCAGATAAAGGGCAGTACTAATGTCCCTCTATAGACCCCCAGTCGGATAAAGGTCAGTATTAATGTCCCTCTATAGACCCCTAGTCATAACCAGCTCTGTACTAAAGTCCCTCTATAGATCCCCAGACAGATAAAGGTCAGTACTAATGTCCTTCTTTAGACCCCCAGTCAGATAAATGTCAGTACTAATGTCCCTCTATAGAACCCCAGTCAGATAAAGGTCAGTACTAATGTCCCTATATACACCCCCAGTCAGATATCGGTCAGTACTTATGTCCCTCTTTAGACCTCCAGTCAGATAAAGGTCAGTACTAATGTCCCTGTGTAGACCCCCAGTCATATAAAGGTCAGTACTAATGTCCCTCTATAGACCCCCAGTCAGATAAAGGTCAGTACTAATGTCCCTCTATAGACCCCCAGTCAGATAAAGGTCAGTACTAAAGTCCCTCTATAGACCCCCAGTCAGATAAAGGTCAGTACTAATGTCCCTCTATAGACCTCCAGTCAGATAAAGGTCAGTACTAATGTCCCTCTATAGACCCCCTAGTCAGATAAAGGTCAGTACTAATGTCCCTCTATAGACCCCCAGTCAGATAAAGGTCAGTGCTAATGTCCCTCTATAGACCCCCAGTCAGATAAAGGTCAGTACTAATGTCCCTCTATAGACCTCCAGTCAGATAAAGGTCAGTGCTAATGTCCCTCTATAGACCTCCAGTCAGATAAAGGTCAGTACTAATGTCCCTGTGTAGACCCCCAGTCAGATAAAGGTCAGTACTAATGTCCCTCTATAGACTCCCAGTCAGATAAAGGTCAGTACTAATGTCCCTCTATAGATCCCAGTCAGATAAAGGTCAGTACTAATGTCCCTCTATAGACCCCCAGTCAGATAAAGGTCAGTACTAATGTCCCTCTATAGACCTCCAGTCAGATAAAGGTCAGTACTAATGTCCCTGTGTAGACCCCCAGTCATATAAAGGTCAGTACTAATGTCCCTGTATAGACCCCCAGTCATATAAAGGTGAGTACTAATGTCCCTGTATAGACCCCCAGTCAGACCTCCCCCTTGATATTGTGCCCAGTTCTGAGACCAGATCTCTAGAAGGAAAATAAATAAATTACAGACCATTCAAAGGAGGTGACTCAAATAGTGCATGGTCTAAAACACATCCATGACATTAATATGTATAGATTACAGGAGGAAGAGAGAGAGGGATTTGGGAGAAACCTGCAAATATATCAAAAGGGTTAAGAGTTCAGAAGAGAAAAAAGGAGCAAGAACAAGAAGATATGGTGTGATGGTTTAAGATTTAGAGGCAATATGAGAAAGTACTTTAGAGAAAGGGTAGTAGATACGTGGAACAGTCTCCCAGTGGAACAGTAATGTGAATTCAAGCATGCCTGTGATAAACATAAGGCGATCCCGATCCAGAGGGCTAATTAAGCCAAGCTTTTAGGTAGATAGACTGAGCTGACTAGACGGGCCTCTTGGATGTTATCAGTGTTATGTTTTTGTTTTTTGGGCAGGGAAGGGGTTAAGCAGATTGGCAGTCTGTGATTGGTTGCATCGTGAGCAGGCACCTGGGAGAGCACGGCTATTAATGGCAGGCATGGTAACGGCTCCCCAGCGGCCGAGAGATTAGTGGCGTCGCTGCAGGGAGCCGGCGCTCGTGAGCAGAGCATACACTACACATAATACCAGGAATTATTCCACATGGCTGGAGGCGTGAGCAGGAGAGGAACAGGAGCACTGGGCCATGTCAGCTAAGCTGTGCTGCAACTGGGGCAACATAGATATTCTCAGCCTTATTAAATTGATATTCGGCCAATTGAATAGGGCTCTATATGGGCACAGAGCATATGTTTTTTACAGAAGTTTTTAGTTAGTGAAGACCTTGCTTTTGGATAGAAGTTCACTAACTGAAAACATCTGTAAAAAAATATGCTATGTGCTTAAATAGATCCCTATTCAATTGGCCGAATCGCAATTTAATAAGGCTGTATATACCTACTCTACAATGAGAAAAAAATTAATTAAGGCTGACTAAGAGCATAATTAGGATGGGAAATAATAATAATAATAAA
This sequence comes from Discoglossus pictus, assembly GCA_027410445.1. Taxonomy (NCBI): domain Eukaryota; kingdom Metazoa; phylum Chordata; class Amphibia; order Anura; family Alytidae; genus Discoglossus; species Discoglossus pictus. The sequence goes on along the minus strand of CM050168.1, from coordinate 157,404,033 downwards.
AATATATAAATGTTGATTTCTCTACTGGTCTTTGGAGGTTAAGGTTGTGTGTGTGAGGGTCATTTACATTTCTGCAGGAGTAAGGCATGCACTTATGCAAGCTGTCACATTATATAATAAATAGCCATCCCCCTTCTCGACACTGATAGATAAGAGAAGCACAGACCCTCGGGCTCTAAGCTATGAGGAAGTGCTGATGCCAGAAACGTTTCTGTAACACAATCTGCAAAAATGGATAATTTAACGAACAATGTTCCTATTCTCCAGGTTTATACATCTACCAATGTTAGTTTGCTACATACAAATGTTTAACAGTTGTCCCCATTATACGTCTTCCCAATCAGTTAAGAGGTATTGGGTAAATGGCTGATAATGGTGAGGAGAAACCAAGTCCAACGGTGGGAGAGGAGAGGACAGATCTGATCAGTATGAGGAGGGCAAGATAAGAGAGATAGAAAAGTCACAGTATGTCTGTTTTGCAGTGAGTGTGTGTGCGTGAGTGAGTGTGCGTGTGAGTGTGCCTTTGAGTGTGTGTGAATGAGTGTGTGCGTGAGTGTGCGTGTTTAACATCAGTCTGCCCATGTCTATCAATACTTCGAAGCAATGACATCAACAGATAGTTTTCTGTTTTCAATAATATGCATTTCTGATGGGGGTGGGGAGGAAGGAGAGAGAACAAGGAGAGAGAGAGGGGAAGAAAGAAAAAGGAGAGGGAGAGAGATAGCAAGAGAAGTCAAGAGAAAGGAGAGATAGAGAGAAGAGAAAGGAGGAGAGGGAAATGTTAGAGAGTAGAGAGATCAAGGAGAGGGAACAAGGAGAGAGAACAAGGAGAGAGATATTGAGAAAGGAGAGGAAGAGAGGAGAGAGAGATAGCAAGAGAAGTCATGAGAAAGGAGATATGGACCAAAAAGAAAGGAGGGGAGGGAAAGGATAGAAAGAGGAGAAAGGGGAGAGAACAAGGGGAGAGAAAGAGAGAGAGCAAGATTGAGAGAGTGAGAGAAAGAGAGAGACCAAAAGGAGGGAGAGAAAGAAGAGACAGGAAGCATAGGGGTAGGAGAGAGGACAAGAGAGAGAGTTAGAGTGAGAGGGGGGGAGACATCAGAAGGTGAGATAGATTGAAAAAGGAGAGGGAGAGAGAGATAGTAAGAGAAGTCAAGAGAAAGGAGAGAAAGGAGGAGACAGGAAAGTAGAGAGAACAAGGAGAGGCAGAGAAAGAGACTAAAAGAAGAAAGGGACAGAAAGGATAGAGGAAGGAGAGAGAGCGGGAGAAAGGAGAAGACAGCAGAGGGAGAATTTGAGAAAGGATAAAGCGAGAGTCAAGATAAAGGAGAGAAAGAGAAGAGAAAGGAGGAGAGTGAGAGAGAACAGACATAGATAAAAGGGGAAAGAAAGAGAAAGGAGCCACAGCAGAGATTGAGAAAGGAAAGGGAGAGAGGTGAGAGATAGCAAGAGAAAGTCAAGATAAAGGAGAGACAGGAGGAGAGGAAAGGATAAAGAGTGGAGCGAGAGGGGGAGAGGGAGATGAAACAGACAGAGATAAAAGGTATGGTAAAGAGAAAGGTGAGACAGCAGAGGGAAAGATTGAAAAAGCAGAGGGAGAGATAGCAAGAGATGTCAAGATAAAGGAGAAAAAGAGAAGAGAAAGGAGGAGAGGGAAGGATAAATAGAGGTGATAAAGGAGAGGGAATAGACAGAGTTAAAAGAAGAGGGAAAGAGAAAGGAGAGACAGCAGAGGGAGAGATTGAGAAAGAAGAGGGAAAGAGGAGAAATATAGCAAGAGAAGTCAAGATTAAGGAGAGAAAGATAAGAGAATGGAGGAGAGGAAAGGATAAAGAGAGGCGAGAAAGGAGGGGGAGAGGGAGAGGGAACAGAAAGAGAAAAGGGTAGGGAAATAGAAACAAGAGACAACAGAGGGAGAGAGGAGAGAGATAGCGAGAGAAGTCGAAATAAAGGAGAGAAAGAGAAGAGAAAAGAGTAGAGGAAAGGATAAAGAGATGAGAGAAAGGAGGGAGAGAGGGAACAGACAAGATAAAAGGGGAGGGAAAGAGAAAGGAGAGACAGCAAAGAGGGAGAGAGAGATTGAGAAAGGTGAGGGAGAGAGAAGATAGATAGAGAAAAGGTTTTGAAGTACATCAAGGTAGGAGAGAGAGGAGAAGAGGAAGGAGAGAGAAAGGATAGAGAGAGGAAAGGAGAATAAGAAAATGAAAGAAGGGGGTTGATAGAGAGAAAAAAAGAGAATTCACAGAGAGCAAGAAAGAAAGGAGAGCATGAAAATAGAGAGTGAGAGGTGAAAAAGAAACCCCCAGCCAATCAGATGTTCCAGCACAGGTGGGAAAGGTGGTTTGTGGAGTCTATTTAACAGTTTATTATTTTTACAATGCTATTTTAAAGAACTAGTATTACTAATAGTAAAAAAATTAAAAACATTTTAAAAAATAAATAAATAAATAAATTCTCTTTATCCTGGCCATCCTCATTGATGTCTCCTAATACCCGCTATCTGTGTGTATTTGCTTCTGCTCAAGACAGTGGGACCTGTGTAGGCTGTGATAAGCTCAATGGCATCCAGTGAATGGCTGTTTGCACTTTTATACTATAGGCAATTCAAGGAGGATTTGAGTTGGAAGTTGAGATATAACCCACGTTGGTGAGGAGAGGGTTAAAAACATGTACAATTCAATGCAGTGCTGCCTTATTAAGACATTTTTATGTTTTTAAATATAATATTTAAGTTTATATTATAGTATTTTTATATTATATTGCCCATTAAGGGCAGTTACTGATATGACAGGGTTCCCTGTGGTCCAGTGCTTAGGATTCAGTGCTTTCACTGCAGCAACCTGGGTTCAATTCCAGTCAGGGAACAGAGGTCACACCACCCTGAAGGTCAGCAGGGTTGGGCCCGGTCAGTACTTGGATGGGAGACCACCTAGGAATATCAGGAGCTGTATGCTGTGGCCCACTGGAGAAGGAACTGGCAACCCGCGCCAGTATCTCTGCCATGAATACCAGGTGGATCAGCATGGTGTGTTATGGTTCATGAGTCACAGAGTCAGACATAGCTGAACACATTACATATTACTGCTCTCTTTTCTGGTGTGGATCTAAATAGTAGCACCAAGGAATAGTTAATATTTTGGTTTGGACATATTGTACAATCAACAGTACATACAAGATCTGCTTCTAGAATGTTTCAAAAGAGAACACTTTCTATATCCCTGAAGATACATTCTCTTTGTATCCTATGTAGCCTTGCTGTTTTTGGTATATGGTGCGCCTCCTTTTTTTTATTCAACTGTATATGTGATAACATATGGTGAGATCTTTATAAGACAGCAATGGTGGTGTCAGAGAGCACATGGAATGGGTGGTAAATTAAAGGCATCTTAAAACATGTTGTCAGGTATTAACTTTAATCTTAATGTAGAAGACAATCATCTCCCTTTAACTCGCTCTTATAGCTGTGCGTCACATATAGGAATCTCCCCTATATTCTCTAAAGTTGTATAAGGGGCCTTATTAGATAGCTAATACCTCTTTACTCTCAGCTATACTGCAGGAGCAGAGGTAACTAACTGCACCAGTTAATGCTGATATTATATTGATGTGTATACAGAGATTGACTGAACACCATCAATATCATTATCTGGGCAACCAAGAAAATGGTAAATACGGTCCAGCCCTGATCCTATTGTTGCTCGTTAAATATTTACAAACAATTGAATCTGAAATGTTTATATATATATATATATATATATATATATATATATATATATATACAGGGAGTGCAGAATTATTAGGCAAATGAGTATTTTGAGCACATCATCCTCTTTATGCATGTTGTCTTACTCCAAGCTGTATAGGCTCGAAAGCCTACTACCAATTAAGCATATTAGGTGATGTGCATCTCTGTAATGAGAAGGGGTGTGGTCTAATGACATCAACACCCTATATCAGGTGTGCATAATTATTAGGCAACTTCCTTTCCTTTGGCAAAATGGGTCAAAAGAAGGACTTGACAGGCTCAGAAAAGTCAAAAATAGTGAGATATCTTGCAGAGGGATGCAGCACTCTTAAAATTGCAAAGCTTCTGAAGCGTGATCATCGAACAATCAAGCGTTTCATTCAAAATAGTCAACAGGGTCGCAAGAAGCGTGTGGAAAAACCAAGGCGCAAAATAACTGCCCATGAACTGAGAAAAGTCAAGCGTGCAGCTGCCACGATGCCACTTGCCACCAGTTTGGCCATATTTCAGAGCTGCAACATCACTGGAGTGCCCAAAAGCACAAGGTGTGCAATACTCATGGCCAAGGTAAGAAAGGCTGAAAGACGACCACCACTGAACAAGACACACAAGCTGAAACGTCAAGACTGGGCCAAGAAATATCTCAAGACTGATTTTTCTAAGGTTTTATGGACTGATGAAATGAGAGTGAGTCTTGATGGGCCAGATGGATGGGCCCGTGGCTGGATTGGTAAAGGGCAGAGAGCTCCAGTCCGACTCAGACGCCAGCAAGGTGGAGGTGGAGTACTGGTTTGGGCTGGTATCATCAAAGATGAGCTTATGGGGCCTTTTCGGGTTGAGGATGGAGTCAAGCTCAACTCCCAGTCCTACTGCCAGTTCCTGGAAGACACCTTCTTCAAGCAGTGTTACAGGAAGAAGTCTGCATCCTTCAAGAAAAACATGATTTTAATGCAGGACAATGCTCCATCACACGCGTCCAAGTACTCCACAGCGTGGCTGGCAAGAAAGGGTATAAAAGAAGAAAATCTAATGACATGGCCTCCTTGTTCACCTGATCTGAACCCAATTGAGAACCTGTGGTCCATCATCAAATGTGAGATTTACAAGGAGGGAAAACAGTACACCTCTCTGAACAGTGTCTGGGAGGCTGTGGTTGCTGCTGCACGCAATGTTGATGGTGAACAGATCAAAACACTGACAGAATCCATAGATGGCAGGCTTTTGAGTGTCCTTGCAAAGAAAGGTGGCTATATTGGTCACTGATTTGTTTTTGTTTTGTTTTTGAATGTCAGAAATGTATATTTGTGAATGTTGAGATATTATATTGGTTTCACTGGTAAAAATAAATAATTGAAATGGGTATATATTTGTTTTTTGTTAAGTTGCCTAATAATTATGCACAGTAATAGTCACCTGCACACACAGATATCCCCCTAAAATAGCTAAAACTAAAAACAAACTAAAAACTACTTCCAAAAATATTCAGCTTTGATATTAATGAGTTTTTTGGGTTCATTGAGAACATGGTTGTTGTTCAATAATAAAATTAATCCTCAAAAATACAACTTGCCTAATAATTCTGCACTCCCTGTATATATATATATATATATATATATATATATAAATATATATATTTATATATACTTCCCAAAATACAGTGTAATTTCTCGGAATTCTGAGCTGGAAACAACTTGTTATATACATTCAAGTGTGAACACAGATGTACTATTTATTTACTTACAGTGGAGGGCTTCTATCACTCTTTTGCCCACCATATATTAAATGATTGTTGTGGTGAACTACCTACTCATAAGGTCCACAACACAAGCTGGGATCCCGCTCCCTGCTGATGATAGGCAGTAACCTTGAAACAGCTGTACATGGATAGGATATTCAGCTTGTGTTTAATCCAACCTTGGCTTTGCATAAAAGCTGTGTAATACAGCAAGCATATGCTTAAAGGAAGCCATGTTTAAAATTGGCTATGGATTGAAGAGCGAGTCGCTTGTGGGCACATTTGCATGTCCCGGCTCAGCTTCCCAGAATGCAGTGTAATAACTGTTTTTCTCAGAATTCGGAGCTGGAAGCAGTTTTTTAACTTGTTTTACACATTCAAAAGTGAACACAAATGTACTATTTATATAACCTTCAGCGCTCATTGCAAGCCTCTCCTCTGGTGTACTTTTGCTCCTCTGAGCACCTTCGCGCTCATCACAACACAGACAGATACATACGTCTATATTTTTTTTAAATAATAATTAGTTCCTTAATAAATTAATATACTTTAACTATTTGTAATTAATATATCCAGCAATGAATAGCCTGAAGAGCTAATAATCTCTTTTTATTTTAAATGACAAAGCAATAAAATTTGAAGCCATGGCAATGCTGTTTGGCACACAATGTTAAGCTTTTCATACTGTAAGGATCTTCGGTGCTCATTGCGAGCCTTGCGCTGGGTGCCTTCTGCGCTAATTGCGAGCCTCTCCTCGAGTGTGCTTTGTCTCCTCTCTCTATTTTTTTAAATAATAATTAATGAATGAATTGAATAATAAATTAATATAGTTTACCTTTTTCTAATTAATATATGTAACAATCAGTAGCCTGAAGAGGTAACACTCTCTTTATTGTCCTGCAGCATATAATGTCCAGTTGGACTGTTGCTGCCCTGAGGAGATAGTGTTATGAATGTCCCAACTGTGCAATAGAAATAGGCTGCGTGCGCGAGGGCAAACCGTTGCAGGTTAGGGTTGTAAAATAGCATTGTTTGTCTATGTGCTACACGGTTCGCGACCATTTGCCGTCCTTTTTAATAGTGTATTTTGTACCTTGTACGTTCCTGGGTGAAAGTGGTACGTGGTTGGTGATGATTTGCGCAGTCCAGGGTCGTGAAGCCTCGTTTTCATTTTTTTTGCCTGCCATTTTTTTTCTTGCTTAGCCGATGTTCGAGTGCCGAAACTCGGGAAAATCGACTTAAACCCAGATGGCCTGGCTGTCCTCCCGTGCTGCGTGTGATGTTTTTGTTGTATTTTTTTTTTTTGTGTGTGTTTTTCGTGTTAACTTCGTATTTTTCCTATCTCGTATATTTTTTTTCTAAGTCCCGCGTTCGTCAACTGCTTGCAGACTAAGGCGATTCCGCTTTCCTAAGTCAATGTGTGATCGGCTCGTCTCGCATTTTGTGGCTCCTTTCTGGCTAAGTCCCGCATGTTGCATTGCCTCCACTGCTCGCTGCGTGCATCGCCTAAGTGCTCTGAGTTAACGGCTCGGCTCATCGCCTAAGTCGTATACAGCAAGCAAAGCGTAACGACATCTTGTAGTTCGACAATTATATGTGATGATATATATATATATATATATATATATATATATATATATATATACTAGCGAATTGCCTGTCAAAAAATTACGGCAATGAAATTGTAAGTGAGCTAATGGTGTTTGGTGTATATAATGGGGCTGATTTAGCGTCCTTCGTTTTGTTTGGTGGGCTTTTTCAGAATATCCTAGCTGTTTGGTGGTGTTTTGCGTGTTTATGGTGGTGTTTTGCGTGTTTAGGGACCTTTAGCCTTGTTTACGTTTTGTTCAGCGGCCATTTTTTCTCTCGCTTAGGTGATTTTAGGGTCTCTAAACTGCGAAATGTGTGCTTAAATGGAGGTGTAACTTCACTTGCAGAGGTCCTGGGTGCTCCCCCTTGCTGTGAGTAACCTTTTTATGTGTTTGTTGTTTGTATTTATTGTGTTAGTAATGTTTTTGGGGTCGCGTGGGTTGCGTCCTTGTTTTTTAATCTTGTAGGTGTTTTCCAGCAAATACGTAGGTGTTTGGTGGTGTTTTGCACCTTTAGACTGCAGTAGCCTCGTTTTTTTTTTTTTTCGGCGGCCATTTTTTCTCTCGTTTCGAGAATTTGTTAGTGTCTAAACTCTTTTAATTTATATTAAATTGAGGTGTAACTGTAGTTTTCAAGGTCCTGGATGCTCCCTCTTCCTGTAAGTAAGCTTTTTATGTATTTGTTGTATGTATTTGTTGTATGTTTTCATGTGCACGTGTTGCGGACGATTTTTGCGAGGTCGTAATGGTTAGTAACATGTCTCGTATTTTCCTTGTGTAACAACGTAAATTTTGCAAGGGTTGCAGTTGCTGGAAAGGAGCCCCTTCGGCGCTCCTTGCCAGCAACTGCGTCCCTCGCTTTGCGAGGGCCGAGGGCTCGCTATGCGAGCCGGCATGCGTGAGCAAAGGTTCGTATGCTTACAAATATATATGTGATAATTCCTGGTAACACAGCAGAAATTAAAGGTGTGTGTATGTATGTGTATATACATACATAAATACATATACATATATACATACATACACACACACACATATTAACATATGTTTCATTCTCAGCATGAATATAATCAGTTTATGTATGTCAGTGTTATTTGGTTACATGAGCAGCCAGTTCTATAAATAAAAATTCAGACTAATCTCTCCATTTTCTCAGGTCCCCAAGGATTGCCTGGAGACGGCTACTTGGAGGGGTGGATGCAGCCCCCTTCGTTCCTTGAGATTCAGCTCAGCGCTGGTTCGATAGACCAGAATCGTGTCTCAGATGGAATGGCTATTTACTGGAATTAATGTTAACGAGCAAGTTATAATAATTAGCTGGTAAACAAGGTTCCTTACCAGAGATGGTATGTACAGTGATATAGTAGGGAGAGGTTACGGGCCATTTCCTTCTTATAATGTCTTTTAAATAACAACATGATAATTTTTAAAATGTGACGCTCCATTTTCCATACTGACCTGTTTCTGAATGTTACTTTCTCAGGAGGGTGTGTCATGTAAACTAATGATCTTTACATTACTCCATTAATTACCTTAATAAAGAGGAAGAGTATGCACAGTTGATATAGATAACATTTTACTAATTAAAAATCGTTATGGTTATTATGTATCCATCTGTGCATGCTTTTCTTATCACCTTCTTAATTAATTGGCGATATAACTAGAGGTACGTCCTCTATAGATAATTTACCTTAAAATGCCCAACTTTCAAGCTCTATCCTCTAACACGTCTACGCAAAATGTTTATTAACAACACCTTACATATATATTTATTTATGCAGTCTCAGTTATTTGGCACCCACAGGGTTTGGTAGATGCCGGTTTCTGGTTGCTTGAGAGTCGCATATAAAAGAGGCCTAGCTTACCTGCACATAGGATGCCCTGCTAAGTATATTTGTTAGTAATGGCTGTTCTAGCAGCAGCAGCTTTCACTCCTCACTTACACACATGTACATTCGGATGGAGTGTGCGGTGCTGACCCTAGGGGAATGTAAGGCCAGCACTTTTGTAGCACGACAACCTGGCTCCTGGCATTTGTTGACCCTTTTAAATGTAAATGTTTATTTAAAGTACAGTATTACATTATTTTTTTCTGGTTGATTGAGCGTTCTGGATCAGCAAGAGTCTACAGTATATACCTTTGCTTTGTCTCTTCAATGGTTACTCTCATATTGTACCAATTATCAACTCTAGATCTTCAACATCTTCTATGGAGAAGTCTTCAAAATGCAGATTTTTCTTTAAAAATATTCTTGGCTTCCACAGCTGCTCATGTTTGTTTGTTCCATATTTCCCAAATGAGTGCAGGTTTTCGATGAAGGACAAAAAAAAAAAAAAAATATCCCACTGCAAAGGCCATCAGTTGGCAGTCTAGATTTCTATAAATTTAGAATTATTTTTGCCTGTTGTGTAGCAGCCAGAGGGAAACACATATCTGAGATGATTCGCACAGAGCAGACCCCTGTTTGCCATGGCAACAGTAATTTAGATGTTATTCTGTGTATATGAATGTATGAGGCCAGAAGGACTCTCACGTTTATGTGTCATTAGCGGCCACTTGTTCTCCGTTCTATAAAAATATAGATTAAGGAGGCTTGTTTAACCCTTTCATAGGCAGAATATTCTGCAATGGATTGCAATACCACTCACCGCATTGCAGACCTCTCTGTCACTGCAAAAGGTTATTTTTATTAATAACTTATTCATTCAATTTTAAATTTTTCATTATTGCGCTTCACATTGTCCCATTATAAAAATGTACTACATTTTGGGGCAATTTTTAGTCCAGAATACTTAGCAGCTGCAGACCCACCTCCCCCCTTTACATTAAAGGACCACTTTAGTCCTATATTTAATATATACTTATTTAGAGCCTAAAACAAAAAGCAGCCACTAATTTATTCTCTTGTATATGCAATAAAAAAAACACCATTTTTGATTTCAAGACTTGCAATGTCCATGAATCTGCTTTCAGAACAAAGGAGTACTGTCACTACGTTTAACAAGATTAATGGCTAGTTAATTAGTTTACAAGACAAAACTTCCTAAGGAAGCTGTGGGCAGAATCGACAGAGAAGAGAAAATGGAAGCCCAAATAAGGAATTAACAAGAGGTACCAATAAAAAAAAAGTACACATACAAATAAATATAAATTACAATTGGTGGGTATTACATATTTTGAGTTGAAGTGTTAGATAATTGAACTTGACTTTTTTTTTTTTTTTTAGGCTTAAAATAACCATAACAAGCCCTCCCTTTCATGCAATGATTTTTTAGTGGAGAGTGATAAAGTAGAGCATGCCCAGTTGGTATATATTAGAATTATTAGTTATCTGTGCAAGATAAGCATGTGACAAAGTAATTAGGAGAAAGGGATGACTAATCAACTTTCACACTAAATTACCGTATTTATCGGCGTATAACACGCACTTTTTCTCCCTGAAAATAGGGAGCAAATGATAGGTGCGTGTTATACGCCGATATTCCTTCCCCCCTCCTCAACCTCCCTCCTCATTCTAACCCCCCCTCCTCAACCTAAACCCCCCTAAATACCTCCCCCTCACTTACCTGCTTCTGCTCCGGCGTCCGCTCCACTCCTTCACCCGGCGCGCATGTGACGTCACATGCTGGCCACGTCATTAGCATATACCAGGCGCGCACCCGGTATATGCTAATGACGTGGCCAGCATGTGACATCACATGCGCGCCGGGTGTAGGAGCGGAGCGGACGCCGGAGCAGAAGCAGGTAAGTGAGAGGAAGGTATTTAGGGGGGTTAGAATGAGGAGGGAGGTTGAGGAGGGGGGTTGAGGTTGAGGAGAGGGTTGAGGATAGGAGGGGTTGAGGAGGGAGGTTGAGGAAGGCAGAAGAGGGTGTTGAGGGGGTTTGATGATGGGAAGGTTGAGGAGAGGGTTTGAGGAAGGAGGATGAGGGGGCTTGAGGATGGGGGGGTTGAGGAGGGGGGTTGAGGAGGAGGAGGGGGGTTGAGGAGGGAGGTTGAGGTTGTTGCTTCAAAGTTCTTTATTTGAATTTTTTTTTCTTGAAATTTCCTTTTTAAAATGAGGTGCGTGTTATACGCCGGTGCGTGTTATATGCCGATAAATACGGTATTAAATACTCCCAACTAAGTACCAACTGTAATAACAGACCTCCGGTTTCCTATGTTATCCTAGGTACCCTAGTGTTCATCTTCGATAGCTCTTTAAACATGTGAATAGGCTACTTGCGTGTGCAACAACACAAATGGAACAGTGATTGCATTAGCTGGATCACATGGATGTACTACTAACAGACTTGATGGCAGAAAAGAGGACCATCTAAAACGTCCATTCGATCTACCTTAAACTTTGTCTTATGCCTCAAAATGGCACCAATTTAAGTCCCTGGACACAGTACCTAGGGGAGTTCTGACTAGGGGCTCTATAGAGGGACTGACCATTATCTGCTGCTAATTCATCTTCCAATATAACCATAAATCTAATTAAAATCTAAAAGATCGTTTTTACCCATTACCAACAGACCAGATGTAGCAGCTTGAGTAAGTTCCTTCTATTGTTACAAAGCTCTGTAGATTAGGTGATATGAGCTGTCACAGCTTGGAACTCGGCTGTCACTTGTTTGGGTATGGCGTTGGTTCTTGATCCAATTATCTCAGCATTATAAGAGTCAGTGACAAAAATGGAATATAACACTACAACTCCAGCTCTCCACAAACACAGAACAGCAACTGGCAAACTAGGCAAAGTTTCATAACCTTTACATAGCTCTTATAGTTTAGATAACAATTACAAAATGCTTTTTAAAGGGCAAGTGCATTTTTTTGTGAAGTCATCACAACATTAACATTTAGTACATTTTTGTAGTGTAGTGACAAAGAATTTCTTTCAACGGTATCTAAAGATTGCACTTAAACCTCTCCATCGGCTTTTCTGATCCACCCACTAACACTCCTATCTGTTGCTTTCACTGTAGAGCCATGTGAAAAGACCAGGCATGCTTACACTCCAGTGAGTAATGTAACACTTGAAGTTCTGAGCATGCCCAGTCTTTTTCTCCACATCTTTACAGGACTATAGATTCAGAGCCCCATTGGATAATCAGCAATTGGGAAGCTTCTTCCATTAGCAAGAGATCAGACTATTTGCTTGCTTGGTAGATCAGAACGACTAATTGTCAGGTAAAACTGCAGTTTCATTGTAAGATTACTTTGAGAATAGTGCCTCTGTGTAAAAACATTCATCATAAAGTACTTGATATTATGTATAGTTTATATCATTTTCATCTTGATACAGTGACATAGGAGGTTCCAAAAATAAATTCAAAAAATGTTGCAACACCATACTGCAATATTGAGATTCATAGTTTGCTATATGTCCACCTCCCACAGTGAAACACTTTGGAGGAACGAGAGAGGCCAACATGGCAGCCACCTAGACACGAGGAAAGGCACACATCAGAAATAATAATTAATAATGTTTTATATATATCTATATATCTCAATGGCCTATCATTATGGCTGAAAAAATGTATACTATCACTAAATTGTCATATGAAAGTGTAACTGCAGTGGGTCATACAACATAGTTTATTTATTAAAAGATTAGCAAGAGTATTTAAAGAAAACAAATTCAATGTATATTTAAAAGCTTATAGTTGAACTTCTGCATTTCAGATTCAGGCAAATCTGCTTCTGCCCTTGCCTTATAATATGCCCAGTGGGTGGGTAGGAGTCTACCTAACATTTTCTACAGACCTGACTGTAACAGCACCTGTGGGGAAGTAAGCAGGTCATGATTCCAATAGGACACCCTCATGGGCAGATCCCCTATCCAAACCCCGAACACCACAGCCGGGTAATCAATTTATGGTAAAATAATCTATAGTTTTCATACCCCAAGATTCAGATTAAAGCCATGTGTATTCAAAAAACTCCACACATCTTAACACAGCTTTAAAGTTTATTATAATTAAAAAACAATCTTTTTTTAAAGACTAAGTGTATGTTAAATTAAATCATATTTGCGAATGTGAGGTCATGAGTTACACACATACCCTCCCCCCAAAAAAAGAAAACACATTTTACAAGTTGATATGCATTAGACAGACACAGCAAAAGCAAAAACTCCAGATAAAAACAGACAGTTTGTGTTTTTATACAAAATACAATTGAAGAGAAACAGAAGATTTTAAAAACACAAGCTGAGAAGAGACATGGTGGGTGGGTCCCTAATCTTTAGCGCCAGCCATCCTGGCACTGAAAGGGTCAAGGAGAAGTTTGCAATCTTAGATACAATGTGCTTTAAAAGGGGCAGTGGTTAAGGGGTCTTCATGATGGAGACTCATGCAAGGATAGGGGGGAAGGTTCAAACAATACCCAAAGCTGGGCACAGCCCTGCCAATTGGGTAATAAGCCCTTAATACTCGGGAGAGGGGGCACAGCTTGCATTGCAAAGCTCGGGACAGGTAGGCTGTTTGAAGAGTGAGAGGGATGGCATGGAGAGACCACCAATATAGGACTCATTAATCCATACAAAGCTGTTTGTGATATACATATCCTCTTCACTAAATCACACACACACCATGAGCTGGGAGGCTCTTTGGAACAACCTGAATGTATAATGGGCAATGTAGTCTTTAGTGTAGAATTATTATATACAATTTTGCTTTAATGATTGATTAGTTACCTGGAACAGACACTGGATGCTGGTAAGATCCCTATTCTGTATTAATGAAAGGCTTTAAACTCTTCAGACAATATTTTTGTTTGTTTTATATAAAATTTAAAGAAGTTAAATAATTAATTGTATCCTCACCAAAGTCACATTTTCTGACCTTCTGGAGGTTCTCCCTTTCTTCATGCTCTCTCTTGAGGGGTGCCATTTTACACAGCGGTGACCCAAGGTAACACCTGTCATGCTGCAGCATGAGAGCACATAGAATGCCACTGTGTGCAATTGCTAACTTTTTTTACATGTTACAGTGGTCAAGTTTGTGCCGAAAGCTCAATTATAGGAGACAAAAGTGTAAATTTCATATGACAATGACATGGAGGTGGATACAATTAATTAACCTAGTTAAAACACATATTTAAAAAAATGCTTAAGTCCATTTAGAAGGACAGCTATGGTCATTTTTTCTCTACAGATTTTTGACAACTTGATAATGAGCTTTTTTTTTTTTTTACAGCTGGGCTTTCTAAAGCAGCTGATTCAGAACGCTCCTTTCTCAGGAGGGTATGTCCCTTGTAAGCTATTATGCCTCTGATTAGCCCACTGCACAGAGAATCTTCCTCTGCATTTTTCTGTATATGAAAGAATATATGGAAGGCTGTATTTTATATTTTTATATGTCAAAAAATGTTTTCCCTATTTTCAAGTGTAGTTCTTAACAGAATCCATTCCACACACAGGATTAAATTGAAGTGCAGCTCCCTTACGCTCCTTGCCTAGAAACAGTGCTCAAGGTGTGAATGCTAGGTTTTCCAAATTTACAATTACCCTTAAAAAGGGTCACTGTAGTCCAAAATGCTCTGTCACATACTTAAAGGGGTAAGTTGCATACTGTTCGGACATCCATAAGGTTCACTGCAACTCTGTTCCTTGTAATATCAGGACAGAAGATAAATCCCACACAGTCTATATTTAATGTAATTTTTCTAAACTATGGCTCGATTATTTATTTCTTATACAAAAAAAAAAATATTTTTGTAATATTTAAAATCTTTCATAAAGAAGTTCAAACTTTTTTTTTTGACCAGTCATGTAAGCAAAAGAAGAAATGTGACCCCTGCACTTAATTGCTAGAGAGAGTCAAGTTATTTATCTTTCTTTTTTTTTTTTTAAACAAAGACTGTGCCCATTATTAATTTCAGCTTTTCAAAACAACATAATATATTACTAGCACGCCCCTTTAAGTGACATCGTTAGGGTTTAAATGCAAGATTAATTGTTCGTCAAAATCTTCTTTGCTAGCGGCTGCCAAGTGAAATTAAAATGCTGTAAGAATTGTTAAGTGATTGTCTTCTGCGCAGTTTGGCCTTTGCAGTGTCCTTGGAAAACGGAATTCAGAAAAAACATATCCCCTTCATGAATACAAACTTCCCTTCACAATAAGAGTAAAGCATAGCCTCACATGGGTGTAATTGCAATGGGCAGTTAGGACCCTCCAATAAGTGTGGGTGCGTTTATTTAATTTTATTATTATTATTAAAGAAATGGATCAGCAGCTCTTTACCATGCATTTAAACCTTGGGTTAAACCCTTCACTGGTTCCTGGGGGTCTGTAACACCTTTGCCGTGCAATATGTCAAAAGGTTAAATAGCCAAATACAACCCTTAATGTTCTTGGTCTACATCACTACCAAATTCCAAAGGTTTATGGGTTGCTGGGCCCAGTATTTATAAAAAGCTTAATAGTAAAATTAGAAATCATATATATGAAACTGCATACAGACCTACCCCTCGTATCTTGCTCCCTTATCACAGTGAGAGTTGGGAGGCTCAGGAACCCCCATTTTATTTTTAAAGAAATAGAGTACACGCCATACGCAAAAAAAACTTCCCATTCTAATTGGCTTGGTGCATTGTCATGGCTTCAGGCAACCAATCAACTTTACCCAAACCTGAGAGCTTCCATTCACTCATGATCCATATGGGTAGACATTGTTTACAATATTCTTTTTTTTTTGTATTATTTAAAACTCCAACCCTGCTTTGCAAATCATCTGGATTTTCAACCAGACAATGGGAGGCTTAGTTCCAGGGTCTACAACTGAACTTCCAATGCTTCAGAGTCATCACACACCAGCAAACCTTACAGCAACATCTAGAATTGTAGGTCTTGATATAGAATTCTATTAGCACCAATGATTGTAACAGATACACCTCAGCAGGAGTATCACAAACTCCAGTCCATTATGGCCACGGAGAACTAGAGTTTGGTACTTTCCATCCAAAAGCACACAGCCAAGAGATGATCATTGACTCCTCCCTATCCCCGCTATCTTGAAAGGTTCTAGTTGCAGGAAACGCAGAGCAAGTTCATTCACGACTATTGTGGGGTGATGTTCTAGTATAAGCTTATGGCTGATGGGGGGGGGTGAAGTAGCATTACTCTACACTCTACCTCATTACCCAGAATCTTTATTGAACAAAAGCAGCTGAGGACTCTAATATCCAAAATTAAAAACTGTGCCTGGAGAGGCAAGAGTAATCTTATTCCGCTGGGTACATCCCCAGCTTCTAGCCAACCCTAGTATGATGTCACAAAACGCTTTATGAATATTGCCTATGAATATCACAGCTTTGAATAAGAGGATGGGTGAAGAAACTGGGTCAGCAGTGCTCGCCGACTTAACCACAAAAAGTGTTCAAAATAGTTCCTGGGCTGCATTTTGTGGGTTTCGGTTCAGTCTGTTTACGAGGAGGGAGGAGATGTAAGAAGACACTCCTGCTAGGATTCTCCAAAACCCATCCCGCCCCCCAACCGCACCTCAGGATGCTTCGGAGCCCTCTGTCTCGATGGCGGCAGGTGCCCCGGCTTCCCGGATGAAGGGAAGGCGCCAGGATGGGGGCCAGCGCAGGAAGATGGGGGGTCTGAGGGTGTACAGGGTAGAAAAGTGCTGTCCCCAGAAGGACGGGGAGAGACGCAGGAGACTGTCTTGGGTGCACTTCAGTTCTTGGGAGTGAGAGAGAGAGGAGAGCACAGGCTCGGACAGAGGGAAGGGATCTCTGTAATAACCAAAAAGCAAGTAAAGAAAACAGGGTGGAGAGAAGGGGAAACAAAACAAACAAAAAAAAAGTATGTTATACAGGTCAGAAAAAGGAAAGAAATTTAACGTTTAAAAAAAAAAAAAGAGGTGCAAGAGATTAAATGACCATGGATGGAGAGACAGGATGGGCTGTAAGAATATGGGTAAAGACAATTAGGGGAGTCACGTCAGAGAAACACATGCACAAAACTATAAACCCTTTCCGGCACACAAGAGGTGAAGTGGATACACATGCGCAGCCCTTTACCTATTAAATACAATGAATGAAACATGCTGAGCAGTAGAAAATATCTCCCCCTGCAATGTAGAATCTTTGGACACACAAGACAAACACAATGGCTAAATAAATAAGCAAAAAAGGGGCTATGAGGAGAAAAATTTAGAGAATAACCTCTAACCATGAGATATTGTCAGAAAGGAGATTGAAATTTGTTTTTCACACTTTGTAGTTAAGGAGATATATATACACCAGTTAGTCAGGATTCTGGGGGCACACCACAGGATTATTCACCAAACCAAAACAATATTAAAACAAGAAGTGATAAAAAGATGATCAGGGGGCTTCAGTGAGAGGTCAGTCAGTAAAGGTGCAGGGTGGTGTTATCTGTTTTTGTCAGGTCTGCGGGTTCAAAGGAACTTGAAGGCCGGCTACCTGGATATCATTGAGCTTGAGTGAGACTGGCTGGAGGAGGTGGTGGCTGCGCTGAGCTGGGAAAAGCCACTGTGACTTGATTCCAGGCTGGTCATGGAGCCCCTGAAGGAGAAAAAAAAAAATACATAAACAAAAAAATAAATAAAAACTGGGAGAATTTCACTGTATTGGAAAGACCATAGGTTCAGAAATCCATATTTTTTTTTTTTTTTTTTTTATCGTGAGTCACATAATACAAGTATCATAGAAGATCTTAAAATTACTATTTAATTGTAAAATAGTAACCAAAAAAAAAAAAAATTGCCAATTGACTCATAAAAAGGGAAAAAATAAATTCCCTCTTGATCTGGCAATCCCACCAATTCCTGGAACAATATCCTACAAATCCTAGTTAAAAGGACATAACATTGTATGCCATTTTTATTCAAAAATATATCCAACTACTTTTAATCTAATGAATCTGTCGTCATTACCTACTTAGGGTAGTAATGTTGAGGAACTCACTACCAAATAACCATTTTCTTTAATAACAGAGTTAACCCCCCAACCTCAAGGGATGTCCACTTTTCAATTATAAATACATCAGTGTAAGTAAGACTTTGTCAGGAGTTTATATCCGGTAATGAAGAGAAAATTAAAAATTTGGTGAGCCTTTCATCAGAAAATAATCCCTCCAATACAATTATTTTGTTGCCATTTTCTTAACATTTACATCCCTACACTGCGCTTTTAGAGGTGGTGCCAAAAGTCGTACTCCAAATTTCAAGGAATTTATATAGTGGCAGAATCATATTTGCTTCCCTCTCTCTGCACCTCAGTTAATGCATGCTAACATTTGACTTGCCTTTGTAGCTGCTGCCTGGTAGTGAGCACTGGTCAGCAACTCCAAAATCATTGTCTATATTTTATAGCCCTAGATTTGTTCCACTTAGATTAGAAATTGCATGCTTCTCTTCCTTTCCTAAATGTTTAATTTTACATTTCTCAGTGGTTAAATCTAATAATCTAATTTGCCAATTAGCATCCCATTTTATTCTACCACTTCTACTGATAGGCTTTTCCACATACAGATCTCTTCCAACGAACTACAGAGGAGTCAGCATTTATGGAATTCCTTTATTAATCTAGGTCAGGGAGCTACAGTCCAAAAAAGAGTTCAATACAGAATATATGGCTCTTTGATTCCCAGATGTTGACGTGTATCTAGCAAGCTAGAACTACAGTCTTGACAGTTTTCTTAGCAAGAAAGACACATAGGGCCTCATTCTATTACCGGCCGTAAATCGGCCGTAAGGCTGCGATTCCTTGCGGGGGTTCTGTTAACTCGCAATTCTATTATACGGCCCCGCAAGGATCTCCTCTTACGGCCGGCCGCATATCTTGAAACCGGCCGTAAGCTGTGAAATCTAAAAACGCAAAAATAAATTCAAACCTGCACTGTACAGCTCTGTAAATGCTAGGGATCATATTGGGGGACATGAGGATTAAAAGTAACCCACTCTCAAGCTTGCACATCAGCCCAAACCAGAGTTCAAATTAACTGTTTATTTTCCGGCTGCGGCGTGGGTGTGTCTGAAGTGCTCCAAGCACTCTGGACTTTTTACATGGATATTTTACGGATATTAAAAATAAAATATTTTACGGATTTGAGTATAGGGGAATTATGTGCTATTTTTTCTAACACCTAAAATCCCTTTATAGTCTTCTCAAAGTGCAGGATGGCTTTATTTGAGCTATTTTATGTGCTTAATTGGTGCTAGCGAGACCTCTTTCCTGCAAGTAAGCAGCGGCTCGTTTTTAGCCTTGCAGAGAGGTTTCCCGGAGCAATTGAATTGCAAATAGGAATTTCTTACGGCCGAAACTCTTGCGGACGTTTTAGATCAAAGGCTTTCCTCTGGCACGAGCGGCCGCAAGAGATAGCAAGGCACCGGCCGCAAGCCTGCCGGAGCCCCCGGCCGTAAGGGATAGCCGAATAGCTTGCGGCCGGTCCTTGCGGCCCCGCAACGGCTGCGGCCGCTAATAGAATGAGGCCCATAGTCCGGACAGTTTTCTTAAAGTCCAATAAACAGCCAGGAGGAATGCTATTGTGCATTCAGATTGGGTTAGTTTGCTTAACTTACTTACTCCACAAACTTCTGAAGTAATACTAACCATGCTCCATAAGTTTTACAGAGATTTTGAATATTTGTTTGCTTGCACATAAAATCAACTTCTGTTTAGACCTTATACCTCTTATATTAGGTCTCTGCAGATTACTTACTCTGAAATTTGACAGTTTGTATAATTCTAAACCTTTGCCCAATGGAGGGTGTCATTGGAGGTCACTGGGTTAAAGGGAAAATTAATATCAATATTTCTATAGCACAAAATGCATGATAACCTAGTAATTATTGAAGAGGAATTAGCAACAGATAAAGGTCAGTACTAATGCCCCTCTATAGACCTCACCTAGATACTGTGTCTGAAGCTCGGATCTCCAAAAGGATATTAATAAATTAGAGATAATTCAAAAAAGGAGGCAACTAAGATGGGTAAGGATCCAAGAGACAACTTAAAGATACTCAATGACCTAAATATGTAGATTAGAGGAAGATATGAGAGTGACCTGCAAATACATCAGAAGGTTTAATAATATTCAGGAGGGAAGTATATTCCAGAATAAGAGTAGCAAGAGGTCATGGTTTGGAGATGGGTAGAGGATAGGAAAAGTACTGCTTTATAGAAGAGTATCAGATATATGGAACAGTCTTTCAGTAGACACACATTTACCTGAAATCCTCAGATCCAATGATTTCTGTGTAGTACATGACTTTGCACTTGTGAGAGGAGACTTGCAGAGAGGCCAGAACATCATCCACACGTGATATGGTGCTTGTGGCGCAGGCGGGCATGCTGTGGAACTTCCATTGCAGAATATAGAACCCGGGCCAGCGGGTTACATGGGACCCCTGTGAGAGAAGGCAGCCAAGCCCAGTATCATTGTACAGCAGCATATACGCACTCAAGTTACACAAAGTGACACATAATTTGACAGGAAAGATTCCCAATGAAACCATATATGATAAAACCTTGACCTAAGGAGCATACAGTCTACTAGCAGTGTAGAAAGCCCTATATGATCAGACACAAGTGTTTATCTAAAATGTTCTTTATAGGATGGAGACTTGCTGTACTAAGTTGGTTTACAAAAACAAAAGCTTGTGCCAAGCCATTTAGCAATTCCTTCCAAATAGGGTTACTGTTGACAACCTCATAAGGGGTGGAGACAAGCAGCTCAACTGGAGGTTTGGGAGCTGATGTTTGAAAGTAAGTAAATAAATATAGAATATGTATTTTCTAAATCATTGAATATGAACTGTATTAAAGATATTGTATTAAATATCAATGGCCATTTAAATAATCTAGCTTTTGTCGTTAGGGCATTACAGTAAGGCAGGAATAGACCCAGTCCCCCAAAACATAATGTATAAACTACCTGCACACTCTCCCCTTCCTTGCAGGTGAGTGGAGATTCCACCATGCTGTAATCTCTGCCCAGCTGCCAGGCTTTGTCTATCAGCTGTACATTATTGCCCACAGGGCTGGTGATGCCATGTGCCCCCAGGGTATCCTTCTTGGGCACTTGTGGTGCCCGTTTGGAGTGGTAGATGTGGAATACAATGTCCCCTTTACACACATCAAAATCCCAGGTAATCACAGAGGAAGCGTCCACAATCTGAACGAGGATCTGAGAGAAAGGAAAATAGGTTAAAAGGGACACAGCAAATGCCAGTTTTTGTAGAAATGAAAAAGTACTCATTTAAACAAATAGAATTAGGATAGGCTATAAAAAGCTAAATTCCGTGGAAGTATTCGATAATACTTGAGCTTGAATGTTGGTTATTTTAAGCATACATTTCAGTAAAAATGTCCTCCCATTCTCCTCATGACTATCATAATTAATTATCTCACAGCAAGTGTGATAAGCCACATGAGAAGGCCCAGTTAGTAGAGATGGCCTTAAAGTTCTTGTATTGTAAGTCAATCAACTTTATTATTATATACCTGTACAGATGCACCAAAATGAGGTTGTTTTGATCGGAACAATTTCTTTGATATGAACCCCAGCAGCACGCAACAGAGTAACACACAGCGGCTGCATAAGTAAGTTAGCCCACACTTTCCTTACCTCATGAGGTGAGCCTTTGAACACGCTGGCTGATTGGTAGATGGTCTCTGTCCATAGTCTGATATCCTCACTCTCCAGCTCCTCGGGGGTCCTATAAAGAGCCTTGGGAACCAGCCCACCCTCTGAAACCTCGCACTGTAATCACACAGATTTATGTTATATCTCAGCCAACTAGGATGCTGGAATTACTGAACAACAGTATATTGTGTAATTGCAGACTCCTCTACTCACCATGCATTCCCCACCCAGGAAATCTGGGATGATCTCTTTGTCAATATAATCCAGCAGCCCTCCTGGGCCCTGGTAATCATTGCCAGCATAAATCAGAAACTTTTTCCGAGTGTTTTCATCTATGAAGGGACTGACCTGTGGAGTACAAAGGGTGAATTATTTCCAGTAGCAAATGTGGTGTATTCTACTAATTTAGACACTGACAATTAAAAGCAAAAAATAAAAATAAAAAAAATGGATTTTATTAATGAATTATTAAAAAATTTAGCTTTTCAACTTACATTTTCCTTTAGCATTTTAGATTTCAAGCAGCATTGCTTCTCTCTACCCTCTGGTCCAGAGAGTGTGATAAGATAAGCACCAGGAGGCAAGCTTAATTGTAATGTTTATTAACATTACTTTAAATAAAAATACTTCTAACAGGATAGTTTCCTGGGCAGAATCTCCCACACAGAGACCAATTGGGAGTGTGAGAATAAGGGCTGTTTTTTAGTGGCTTTATTTTTACTTTTCTAAAAACTTTTGGCCAATATCAAATGTGGTTATTTAAAAGATGGTAGAGGAAAAAAATGGGACCACAGTGGCACCTTAAAGGGACATGGAAGATGTCTGGATTCTACTAGGAATATAATATATCTATGTATCCGTTTACTTTATTTTCTTAAGAAGCGCTTACAAGCGCTGGTTTTCTTCCTAAAAATCAGAGTTTGTACATGTTTGCGTCTGCCCTCTGTAGCTCATGAATACACAGACTGTGCTGTGCAGTGTTAAAAATTATCCTGTCCACGACCACTCAAGTAGCAGGTGGCAGAGTGTTGTCACTAATTGGATACCCTGAGACAATGCAACCCCTGTACTTTGCAGCTCATGAAGACAGTGTACTTCTTAGGGGAGAAACCAGGTTTTTAAATAAATATTTGTAAGATTTTAGGCAAACCAGAAAAAAAAAAATAACAGAGCTTTAAAGCACTTAATAGGATGAAGCAAACAAAAAGTAAAGAGATGTTTAGGTATATTTTATTATTAAGTGAAATCCAGAAACCTTCCACGTCCCTTAAAGAACATGCAACATAAGTGTGAAAGAGGATATTATGTAGAGAAGACTTATCAGATAAGAGGATCTTACCAAAAAAAAAAGTCACCACACAAAACCCCCCCTCCAAAAACAAAACCATACCAGTGTCCACAGCACAGGAAACACCCGTGGAGCTCGCAGGATCAGTAGCCTCCCCAGTGTCTCAGGGTAATTGGCTTCAACCACCTCAATGATACGCAGTAAAGCTTTAACGCCCGGCCTCCACAAATGCCTCATGTTCAGGCCCTCCAGGTCCACCAGACAAGTCCAGCAGCTGTCAGGACAAAAACAATTGGAAAATATAAATATCAACTGTAGTGGCCACACGATATACACATATACATATACATATACATATATATATATAAGCGAATTGCCCGTCAAATAATTACGGCAATGAAATTGTAAGGTAGCTAATGCTGTTTGGTGTATAATAATGAAATATATAATACATTAATAAATAAATATACTTTACCTATTTTGAAGCATTGTGTTGAAGAGCTGGCAAGACCAAACCGTTAGCATAGTCGTGTACTTGAGCATTGTCGTAAAATGGCGTGTAATGTGTGGTATGCGTCTTAGCGGAATATACGTAGGTCTTTTGTGGTGTTTTGCGAGTTTCTTGTGGTGTTGTGCGTGTTTAGAGTGCTGTAGCCTCGTTTTGTTCGGCGGCCATTTTTTCTCTCGCTTAGAGAATTTTTTAGTGTCGAAACTCTTTTATTTTGAGTTAAATGAAGCTGTAAGTTGCTTTTTGAGGTCCTGGGTGCTCCCTCTTGCTGTAGGTAAGCTTTCTATGTATGTGCTGTGTGTATTTATTGTGTTTTGAATTTTTTCATGTTCGCGAGTTGCGTCTGATTTTTGCGAGGTCGTAATGAGTGGCAACGTGTCGCGTATGTAGTTTGCGAGGGTCGCAGGTGGTGTGTGTGCGCGTATGTATGTATGTATGTATGTATGTATGTATGTATGTATGTATGTATGTATATATATATATATATATATATATATATATATATATATATATATATATATATATATATATATATATATATATATATATATATATATATATACACACACACACATATATATATACATACACACACACACACATATATACACACACACCAGACCATATTTTAAAAATCTGCACCTCTTCAGCATGTATTCGGTATTCAAGGGGTCGGAAGTGATCTGCCCTGGAGGCTGTCTTTTTCTGACAGACCAGGTTTGATTACAGTAGCCAATACAGATCGACTGATCAGAACTGTCTACTGAGCAGGCCCTCTCCCACTCCATGGACACCTAATACGGGTGAAGAGATATAATTATCTAGTGGTCTTTGCAACACTGAAATTCAAATGTAAGCTATAAAGGTTACATTGATTTTTTTTTTTTTTTACCATCTTAAAAACACGAATTTTGTTGTTGTTCTTAAAAAAAAAATTAAAAAAATTAAACCCTATTGTAGGATTACTACAGTGGCTCATTAAACTGCAGAGCGAAGAAGTAAAGAAGAGTCTGAGGAAAAGGCAGGGGAATATGAGGAAGAAGGCATCCAACATATTCACAAAAAGTTTAAAATCCAATTGCAATTAAATTTGTGTTCTTTTAATTTCTGCTATAGCTGGGACCTTTAGGGTGCCCCTTTAAGTTTAAAAAACTGAAGATGTGTTATTTTTACATAATTGCTTTAATTTTTTTGATGCCATGTAAAATGTCCGATACAAAATCTGGGGTCTCCTCCCAAACATATCTCCTGCCCGGTCCAAAGATCTCACCTGATGGGACGTCCAAAGACATTGGTGTTCTCTTCACATCGTCTTAGCCCCTCCTCGTTGATGGACAACACCTATTCAGGCAAAGGATTCTGAATTATTAGGCAGACATACAGACGAGATGAAATCTGTCAAATCATCTACCCCTGGTGGCTACAGTGTGTAAATGCAGCCTGAGGAGGGGAGTTTGGACACTACAATAAATTGATTAACCTGAAAATAAGTTATTAAGTGCAATTATTAAATGGCTGAAATGCAGTGTAATTATATGTAGGATGTTTGGTTGAATTATCAGCAGATAAAAAGGTCAGTACTAACAATACTCTATAGACCCATAGTCACACCTTACTAAAGTACTGTGTGATGGATAGATAGATAAGTATTTAGGAGCATAATGACTACTTTACATAAAGGGTAATCGATAAGGGGCATAGCTTTCCAGATGTAGGGGTACAGACAAATACAGTACAAGGTATTCAAGTAAAACATACCCTTAATGGAATGATCGGAAATTCAGTACATTGTGGTCCATTAAAACAGACCAGGATTTCAATCTCTCTGAGCACTGGTTGATCAGAATGAATGCCAAAGCAGAGAGAACCTGAACACACCGACAGAGAGATACAGAAATCCAGAGTAGTGGGCAATCATCATGGTATGGATTAGTCCACCACTGTTTAACTATCAAGTATCTTGAGAAATGGCACAGAATGCCCTGTGATCAGATATATCCAGAGTGCAGCCACTGGTCCTAGATCATACTAAACTGATCAGTGACTTACATGTCTGAGCAGCGACTCCTCCCCAAGGGCTCTGACAAGCCCCTTTGTGTCCATCTGACCGAGACGCAGCACGTACAGAGGACGGCCATCTGCAAGATACACAAGGTGGTGTCAATGTTTTGCAGCTGGTTGCTGCACCATTTAAAAAGGTCTTAACTTAAAGTGAAACAGTAAAGGTCTCCGCTATTGCATAAGTGACCATGCAAATGCAAATTAAACTACAAGAGCATATCTAGCTAATATGGGTAAAATCGTAAAGGACCACTGCAATATCCTAACAAGATCATTTAGCTTATGGTGGGCAAAAAAGAGCTAAAAGCTCTCCATCGTTCAGAGTACAGGAAAAAAATACTGTAGTACATTTGTGATCACACTTGAAAGTCTTAAAATAACAAACTTATTTTTAAGACATGCAAGTGTGATCATAAATGTATTATTTATTAGCCTATTGCAGAGAGGGTCGCACCTTTATCGTGGTGGTGCCAGCCTCCAGCGTAGTAATCGTGCAGCACCTGTGGTGGATCCCATGTGCTTAGCAGGTAATCTACTTGGTGCTGCTTGCGCCAGGTGAGGGACTGGCACAGGATCTCCCGAGCCTTGTCAATGTTGAAGTCACGAGCTCGGAGGAACCTCAGGATGTGTTCATCTTTGGGGATCTGAAAAGAGAGAGTGGGAAAACATTCAGAATCACTGCAGAAATATTCATCACAGTCTTAAGAAAGCTCTGGTGAAAAATGAAATGTTGACAGTTGATCAGAGCACATGCACTCCCCAATCCAAATGGGACTCTGAACCCCCTCCCAGATTAGGCTTAAAGGCTGAAATGTTATACATAGAGGTCCTTTAAACAGCTTGAATTGATTCGGTGCAACATATGTTAACAGAATGCAAAACAGACTTCAATTTGAACTAATGTAATCAATTTTGCTCTAATAAGAATAACGACAAATGCCTTGTACTAACAGGACTAGATTACCTTGGAGTAACTGAAGGGACCTTGGATTCAGATCCTGTAATATCTTTTAATTTCTATTCATAGACTGCCACTTGATATAGCTACTCGGCAATAGAAGCGTAAGATAGGATATCCCTCCACCATGGTGGAGAAAGGGGTCTAAACTGTTTTAGTAACAAATCTCATTGGTCATGAAGCCAACCACTTTCATAGGCTGCCAACAAAGCAAATGCCCAGTGTCAAGGGAAACAACTTTAACATAGCAAGTGTCCAGCCAATGACAGCAATGTATTGACATAGCATTAGGTCTGAAAATTTAGCACTGCTTGTGAGACAAATATGCCTCCCCCAGTGACCTTATTGTTGGTATATAGCAGCAGCAGCTGAGTCTGCAGTTTGCTAAAATTAATCTTCAGTAATTTATGGTGGCAATATTCAATATTAATCTTATTTTAAAAGATGAATGCCTAATTAAAACTCTTAACTCCTGTTAGGGCTTTACATTGGTCCCCTTAAGGGACAGGGGATTGGGATACCATCCGGAGTGTACTTACCTTGCCCTTGTGCGTCTCCTGCAGCCATTGTCTCAGCCTTATCAGACAGCTCTCCTGCAGTGGGGTGAGGTCTCCCAGGTAACGTTTAATGTAATCTGCGTCCAGTTTGTCTGGAAAATCCACAGGTAAATATGCTCAGACAGAAACTATAAAAAGGAGATACTGCTGGCCCAAAATCCAAAGACAGGCAAAAGTGGGCATTAAAACTGCACGAGCAAAGGTCAAGAAATATACTGCACTAGAAACAAGCTGACTCTTTACTCAGAATTCAGACAACTATAACATGATGTAGTTTTAATTTTAGATCACACACCTAAATTAAAATGGGTGACTAAACATGTTTTAAAGCACGCTCCATGTAAAATGTGAGTTATTAGAAAGTACATCACAGAAATAGACTTCATTACCTATTATAAGCAAGTATGTTGCTGTTCATCTGCTTCTACACTCTTGAGTGCTTGTCACATGTAGTATAGACTGCCTTTTTTATCTCATTTGACAGATGTTCAAGTTCTAAATATTGCTTTATCACATTCTCCCTATTTTCATTGTATGACCTCTTCTTCTGCCACTTCTCTTTCTCTCAAACAGGTTACAACCCTGTGTCTCCCTCTGTTAAGGTTAATGCATTGAATTTGTATTAATTCCACTGCCCGAGGCTATTATCTCCTCTGTCCTGGCAATAGAGGTTTTAGTTATTTCAAATTACAATCTGGATAAACCATGGATGCACTGAGCGGATGAGGATGCCCCAAACAGACGTACCATCTGGAGTGCTACTGAGAACTTCCGAGGGACTGGTTACTGCTGGGCGAGGTCCATCCTTGCTGCTCTGCCCCTCCAGAGATTTGGCCGTAGGTATGGCCTGGGCAGGAGACACAGCCCGGTCTGAGGTAGTTTCACTCTTATCTAGTTTTGGTGCAGAGCTAGGAGTCCATCGAGGCAAGAATGTGATTCCCTCCTGCTCCATCTGTTTCAAGTAGTACTCAATGATCTCCTTACCCTGAGGAAGGAAGGGAAGAGATTTAAGAAAAAAAGGCACTGAAGTGAGTGCTGTCTAGGTAGAGATGGTTCTTATGTAAAAGGAATTCATATTTATTATTATAATTTCAACATACAAACATAAAAAAGTATGTAAGGTAAGAAAAAAAGTTATTACATTCATTACGGGGTACAAGTTTGTTATAAAATCTAACAAAAGGTATATTAAAAAGTGAGGTGGCTTATGATGCATTCTATAATATGCAAAGATGTTTGCATGAAAACATGCAATCCGTTTTTGCATTAAAATAAAAAATGTGCTGGGGGGGATGTTTACACCCACAACAGCTTCTGCATTTGCTTTAGTGGCTGCTGTAAGATGCCATGACAGGTACACCAATCTCTCATGTGTGCCCTCACACACCAAGCATGTGCATGGCTGCAGTCTCAAAGAGAGTTGGGGGGAGGCGTTGATAAGCAGTATAGTTAGGTCTGACCTGAATAAAAATAACACATAAATCTCTAAATAAGCTTATGCTTAGACAAAACAATGATAAAAGCAAGAAAAGTTGAACACAAATAAATATATTTTGATTTGATATCACAAACCTTTTTATAAGCGGAGATGGTCACAGACTATAAAAATATAAATTATACAATAGTCTCACAGACAGAACACAAGAAATAACACAGCATTACACAATATTCACAGACAGAACACAAATAACACTGCATTAGACCGTGCTCACTGCAGAGCTCAATACATTATATCACAGCTTTACATATTCAGTAAAGGAAAGGAAAGTGTCTGAGATCATGTGACTTCCCACAGTAGGGCAGACTTCAGGTGCGAACTGAGCATGTCTGTAAATCCAGAGGCAAAAAAGAAACATTGTATAAGATATGCTAAAAAGGAGCTGGGAATTTCTGGGGGTGTCAGCCTGAAGTTTGCCGATTTTCTTGCTTTTGCAAAGAGTTTTCACTCAGTGTTAACGGTTTAACTGTTTACTTTGAAAAACATTGTTTGCATGAAAAAAATCCAGGCACTATAAATTCTCCTCTATCAGATGCATTAATAACCCAGCTCACTTTAATATACCTTTAAATAATCTATATTATATCATTTATATTTTTAGAGAAGATCTTCATGATTCTGGTTATATTCCTAGTATAAATACATCAAATACATGAAGATAAAATGTTACAAATCGAACAAAGATGGATTTACAGAGGCCAAATTAGGTTTGCTTACATTTATTACTAAACATATGGCATATCTTATTTAAATCAATGATCTTAATCATTATTCATAGTCTTTATAGACATGCTACCCCACTTTTGACCGGATTGTAATTTGTGGATTTGATGGACACACATTTTTTTCAATATAATTCCTCAACTGGTATTGCATTGAAAAAAAAAAAAAAAAGTATAAATAATTTAGATGACTGTACAATGTTTACATAAAATGAAGCTTTTGGGACAAAAGTCCTCCTCCTGGACTTTACATAGAAGGAGAGTGGTAGTGTAGGTGAATCCATAGGATGTACATAATAACTTTCTTTGTGGGTAGGTAAAAATGGATAATTGAGATGAGCCTATCATTCAGAATTGACAGATCTATTTTCACTAAACATTAGGCCAACATTTCCAGATAATTCAGACATTTTCAGCACAATATATATAACAATTTATTAGCAAAGATTAGCAATCCTTTATTTTTCTAGTTAAAAGCAAGATATAATACACACAATTGAATTCATTTTAAAATTGAGAGTTTAGGGCATATTGTTGCTTCAAATTCCCCTTTTTCCAAGACCATCCATATATTCTCAATCTCTGCTCCATAAAATAAAAAGTACTACATATAATCTCAAAATGGATTATTAGAAGATGATTGACACAAGAAAAGAAGAACAGAGCTCCATTACCAGAGAGATTAAAACTGCAACAGAATATAAACACAAACCTTTCTAATATTGCTGGTATACTGTTTCATAGCAATTTTCTCTACTGTGCTCTCAAAGCCAAAGAAGGATTTAATGTCCAAGCTGGCAGACTGCTCAAAGCAAGTCCACTCCTCGTTATCTGGGTGTACCTGGAGAAAGGCCATGGAAAGGGACACAGAAAGAGAAAAAACAATGAAAAAAAATATGTCTGCTTTAGGGCAAAAAAGCATTTTATACCAAGTTAAGACTTTATTAATGTGTCAGGAAAATGGGACGACACAAAAAAAAAAAAAAAACACCAAGCTGCTTCCTATTGGATCTTCCCTCAGCTACTTACTGTGTAACAGCAGTATTCATGTACAACTATACGGCTTGAGAAGGTTTCATTGTGAGCCTCAATGTGCAGTGTCCGGTCTCTTCTGTTCAGAGAATTCTTCTGGATAAAGTAAACATAGTCTACTCCAGCCATCTGACAGCAAGAAAGAATCAGTTACAATCTGATTACAGATCCAAAAGTTTTTAATTCTTAACATACACAGTAGAAATCATGACATACTGGACACAATATGAAGAGTGTCCAGCAGAGGGAGCCCACAGCAAGGAGAGAGAAGGTGGGAGACAGGTAAAGAGCGAGAGCAGAAAGAAGATTTTTGCCCTGTGTACTTGCCTTCTTTATCAGCCTTGGAGCATCCACATCCAGTTTGCAGCGCCTTTCCACCTCGGTTATCGCCCCATCCTCACTGTTGTACTCACTTTGAATATCGCTGCCAACAAACATGGGGATGAGATGACAGGTCGGGAAGCGACGCTCATACGCCTGCAGGAAGGGAGAGGGAAATTTTTGGTAACTTTGAAAAACGTAAAACAGTGACTGGCACCAAAAAGAGGCAGAGACCAACAGCACAAAGAGCTTGAAGCCATCCTTCTGGCCACGTTAGACATCCATTCATTGGGAGGTAGATTGAACAGAGCGACACCCGCTAACAAAGTAAAACATATTTTTGCACATGTGTAAGTGTTTGGAGACTGGTATAAAAAAAAAAAAAAAAAAAAAAAGGACTGACATTTTATTATGCAAATTTGAAAGAACGAATACTTTTTGGTAAATAAATAAAAACAACCTTTACATTTAACGATTTAGGCATATGCAGCCTTATTAAATTGCGATTCGGTAAATATAAAAGGGCTCTATTTAAGCACATAGCATATGTTTTTTACAGAAGTTTTTAGTTTGTGATCTTCTATCCAAAAGCAAGGTCTTCACTAACTAAAAACTTCTGTAAATTAAAAAGGGCTCTATTTAAACACACAGCATATTTTAATTTGCTGAATCGCAATTTAATATGGCTAATGGTATGTGTGTGTGTGTGTGTGTGTGCGCGCACTGAGATTAGCTCACTGTCACGCCATTAATTGCTATTTGTATGTTTACACAATAGACAGCTGACTTTGCGTATCCAACCTTCAAGCAGAAAGGAGTCTTGGACATTGAGATCTATCAGATAATGGAAGGTATTTATGGGACAACATTATTGCCAATTATTAAGTCTACAGAATGCTGAAAATATCAAACTACAGTGTAAAATTAATCTTTAAGATGTTACCTTTGACATGTTACATGAGATTCCTATCCTATACAGTAAAAGCGCTGTTCAGTTTATTTGTAGTCCTTTCATAAGAAATTAAATGCTTTAATAAAACAACCAACAACAACCCTGAAATACACCCTAGACTAGGATGCTACAAACTGCGCGCCAGGTCGCCATGGCGTCTAGAAAATGGAAACGCCTAGTCTTTACAACAGATGTGTATACTGAACGGTAGCATGACTTTTGAGCGCTCCGCCATGTGCACGACGAGAAGTGAGCGCACCTGGAAAGCAGGGCGCGCGACAACAACGCGCACGACAATTCTCTGACAGATAAGGAGTTCCTCCATGGCGACACCCTGGCTTCTGTGCATCCTATACCATCCAGGTGGCACAATCAGGTGTAGTGCCCTATATGTACCCATCAGAGAGACTGGCATTGCACATTATAATAAATACTTGACATATGTGCGCTCAGGGGTCGGCGTGCCATACTGAACACAAGCATCCTCTGGCTACTGCAATAATGACTAGGTTGCTTCAAAAACTATCCAACAATGCAGCATTTGCATGATTTTGTTTTGTTTTGTTTTTTAAACTGGTCACAAAAAAAATAAATAATGTAGTGAGTTTGAAAACAGTCTGCTAAATGCATACTAGACAGAGATAAGAGTTCAATGTCACTGTAATCAGTACTTTTACAGCACCCTTGTATTATTCTATTCTGCATTTTGTTGGGATAGGTTATTACAATGGAAGTAGCTAAACAAGTTAGATAACAAGAGAGGGCCAAAGGTGTCCTGGTAGTGCAGCTCCCATTTGGCTGACATTTTATGGTTAGGTAACCATACTTAAAAAGGGACATAGAGATTCCAAATATGTTGTACTTTAAAACAATCACTATCATTCAATAGATAAGTTGCTTTTTATTTAACACTAGTCGTTTACACATCACAAATGATCGTATAATATGAGTCTTTCCCCCTTTCTGCCCCTTGCCCCTCTCCCGCCTCTCTGCCCCTTTCCCCCCTTCTATTACTTGCGCAGTGCGGCATGTATGTTTCTGTAGTGCACATGTGCTCCCACTGGAGCGTTACGCACTTTTCAGAAACTACTGTATAACAATGCATCACTAATATAAACTTACATTAAAGATATTACTTCTTCTCTTTTCTTATCCACCAAGGGCGATCTGATATCTCTAATGGACATTCATTGCCACCAATTGCTGGTTCTTAATAAACGGTCTTGTGCCATGTGAAAAAGTAAAAATACTGGGCAGGTTCAGACCCCAGGGAGTAACTATGCCGATTAGACTTTGAAGTCTTCACGTACCTTACACTGAAATGCAATAATACTATTGCTGGTTACCTTATGGGGCTCTGCATATACACTACTGGTGTGTGGATGACCAAGGCGGACTGGTAAAAAATAATGCAAGATTCAATGTAAGCTTACATTGTAAAAGTGCGATTTTTGTAACATTCGAAAGATATAGCAATTGTCATTATCTATTGTTTTATATCCTGTATTTGGAGTCTCCACAGTGTCACTAATATGCTGGGATCTCATTTCCCTGTAATCTCACTGATAGACCCTAAAAAATTAAATGGAAACACGTCTATGTTTAATTTACTTAAAGAGCTGGCACACATTCTTCCCAGACAGGCAATAACTATGGAGACTTTTATGCACATTCAATTATTGCAAGAAGAATGGAGAGATTTTAAGCTGCTTATAAAGCTGTATGCAATGCAACAGTGTGAGCCATTTAACGGACCACTGCAATGTCCCAACAAGGTGAGCTAGAGGTTTTAAATACCACATTCATCACAAATAAAACCACTATTCAAGGATTTAAAAACAATCATTATTCAATATTAAAAACTTCCTTTCAACATTCAACCTTAGCTGCTGGTCTTCATCTACTAGAAGATGGCTTGGTCTAGCAGGCAGTGCTAATTTTTGAGGCGCAATGTCATTTCAACACTCCATTGGCTGGAAAATTACAATGTTAAAAATGGTTTCCCCTGGCAACATGAATTTGTAATGTGGGCAGCCAATTAATAATGGTTTGTAAAAACCTCAGCCACTCCCCCTTACTGACCTTATCAGGGTGGAAACAAACAGTTCAACTGGAGGCAGACACAGATAACATATGAAAGAGAGTTCAATATTGAATATTTCTATATTAAAATCATTAAATAGTAAATGTATTAATGACCATTGCCTCATTAAAATAACATTGTTGGATTGCATATGATTTATGAGCAGGTAAAGCCATACGATCAGAGACACTGACACTTATTTTATCAGTGTTAACGGTCTTGTAAAATTATTGAGTAAATATAATAACACAAGGCTGAATAGCTTCTATGCAAAAAAAAATAAAATAAGGAGAGGCTGTAGGTTTAACATGACACAGCAACAACATAACATTACATATAAAGATCCTCCCTCTCTCCAAATGAATAATTATCTTTCACTGTGGGGTGATAAGGCACAATATCACATGCTGCCGGATAAATAGTAACAAGCACTACCAATACTACTCTAGAATGTGCAAAAACTTACATCAAAAATGTAATTGAAGGTTTTACTTTTTGCGTACTTTAGATCTTTTAAAGGATGACTTCATCAAATGTAGCTTTTCGGTCTAAAATCTTATAAATCATTCCTGACCAGTTTCTCCCCTTCTGCAGCTCATGAAGTCGTATAATTCTAAGTACTGGGGATGCCTTTGCTCATAGTAACCATTAACAGCAACATTCTGTAACATGCTAAATTGAAAAATGGTCACCGATTGGCTAATTTGAAACCCTGCACATCATGTAGAAGGTATTCATGAGCTACAGAGAGAAGACCCATCAGGTACAAATTCTATGATTTTAGTTTTAAAAAAAAAAGGTTTTAAGCACTTTTTTAAAAATATATATATATTTTTTATTAAGAATACAAGGTTAATTCCATAACATAAGTGTTGTCAAAAATTAAATGACAACACATACATATAACCTTTTAAACCTAACTTTAACATTTGTTATTTCTGTTTTAAGTTAAACAAAGCATATTTTACGCATATATACGTGTTAAAGTACAATAATAAAGGCTGATAGCTTATAAGAGCACACAGAGAATAAAGAAGAAGAAATAGGGTAAAGAGGGGCAAAAAAAGAGAAGGTGTCCAGTGTTCTGTTAGTTCTGAAAAGGGGGCATCCTAAACTATTATCCAACTCTACATATTTACCACCCAATCTGAAGGATCCAAGTGTCCCAACATGAGGCCCATTTCCTATATGATTGGTCCAAGTTGTTTGAGATGACGCTTATGTTATATATAAATTTAAGTTTAATCAAAACTGCACTATATTCTGGTACTGCCGATTTCCAGGGTTTGGCCAACGTAATCCTCACTGCTAAAAACACTATGTGATAAGAGAGCTTCTTCTGGCCTTTGGGGAATCCTGTGCCCCCATAGTCTCTCCAAAATCATAGGTCTCCAACCTAATATGTGTGATCTTTGGGCACCCTTAAACATGTGCTCTGGGACTGCCCAGTGTGTGTGACATCCCCTAAAACAGTTACCGTCCACTGACGGGTCAGAGAGCGGCTAGCTGCTGTTAAATACCACCTCAAATGGTCTTGTGTGCATTTTCCCTAAGTATAATATTTAGTGAGGAGCCTGCTTATGTATCTTATTCCAGTGTGCATCGGTTATAACAATGGTGAGTTCTGACTCCCAAGAATGTTGATGGTGGAGTTTGGACGGTGTGTTTAGATCCATTAAGTAAATTATAAATAATGGAGATAATACGTTTGCCATTAGGGTTATTAAAAACAGCATGTTTCGAATGGAGTGACCTTAGCAGTGACCATCACCCAAGATATATTAATATGTATCTGGGATAAGTTAAGCCATTCCTTTAAATGGCAAATTATCTAGGTCTCTAAATGTTGTAGGGGACCATTGTACTTTATTTTATCAATAAGTAGCCAGATATGTGTATTAGAGTTCTAGTGATATCCAGAAATCTTCCACTCCCCTTTAAGTGGAGGATTATTTTCTCCTTCTCTGGCCATTTAACAGGACATAGAGAAGACAAAAGCCTTGTGAAAACACTTTACATTAAGGATTTTGTGTTTTCTCTCTCTTTTCCTTGAAGCTAAAAAAGGGAAGAAAAAACAAAAAAAATGTGCCCCCTAACAAATTTGATAATTAATAATGCCTAGAGTGTCCAAGCTCAGTTACTTAACAATTCCATTCATCGTTTTTTTTTTTTTTATATATATATATAAAAAAGTGGCAATTATATTTATATATGTGTGTACTTCTCAGTTCTGTGATAACGAGCCCTCTGGGCTTAGCATTGGCAGTCACCACCTGTGCCCAACTAGCAAAAGGTCTCAAGGGGTGCAGCTGACGTCAAAGAAACCATTTGGGTACCGGGTTGATATTTATTTTTTTGGCACTGCTGGGCTGGAATTACATTGCTTAGGGCATACAATTTCCTCCTTGGCGCTTTTCAGAAATCTTTTTAAATTACCAAGAATGCAAACTAGTTTCAGAAATAAAAACAAGAAAATTCATATATGTTTCTAACACTGCTTATATGTTAGTCCTTACAAAAATAAAAATCTGTAACTTTAGGTGGCCATATATTGTTCATTAAACATAAAATGTAACAAAATAATGTGCCAGCAACACACTGTATAATCAAACTTGTTAAGACAATTTATGTTTTATTTATTTTTTATTTAAAAGTTTAACTAGTTGACTGAATTATATCCTCTGCAGTGGAACAATTATAGAACATTTATACTACATTTACTTTTAAGAAGCAGTTTCCTCGGTTCTGTCTCACGTAGGAGGCTCATGTGCACCGTTGTGCTGGTATGGCCGGCTAAACATGAGCACCCTACATGATGGTGAACATGAAGAAAGGGGGAAGTTCCAGACAGTGAGAATCCGTCACGCTTCATTACCTTGAGCAGGATAAGTGAGCGAGTTGAGTGCCTCGTATTGTGTGACAAACAGAATTGCAAGGCTTTAAATTTTTATTGCAAGTCGCTAGTATTAATATAAAATACAAACTTTTGCCTAAAGAGACCCTTTAAAAAGGAAGAATGTAGTTTGGGTAAAAAAATAATAATAATATTTTGTAAATGTATGTAACCAATTATTAACATTAACAGCTGTGTAAACCATGAGCATAAACTAATTTTTAGAAACAAAAATAGCAGATATCTTGTTCTTAATGGACTCCTCATGACTTAAATCTCGTCTGAATCAACTTCCCCCTAACCAGCTCAGTCACAAGCCTTGTCCCACACTTAAACGCTCATGCAATGAAAAGTAAGTATTGCTGTCATGGCATCTTCAATGCATTCCTAGAGTTTGCTAAAAAGGAAGATTTTTCTTTCTTACTATGCCAATAATGTTAGTTTATTAAATTATTCAGATACAAGTGCCGCTTTTCTTAATAGATCTTGGTCCTTTAACTCCTGCCAAATGGGCGCAAAAAAAAAAAAAAGTCTGACATCCTTTCAGCGACAAGGTTAATGTAGACAGAGGCTTAAAAAAAAATTCTTACATAATTCAGAACTGCCAATGTCCTGAGAATACACAAGAGAGGTAATGTACGGCAGATATAGGTTTAATAATTAAACATGGAAAATGGAAATATGCTGCTGGCAGCGGAGAGAAGAAATCTATGTCTTGTAGTTGATGTCGTTCTGTAAACAGACAGATAAAAACCTTGAAAGCATCAGCAGATACCACCCGTGCCTCTACAACAGTAGGAAAAAACAAACAGGCAAATGCTTAGGAAGGTCCCATATAGTCAGATTAAACGCCTGAAATTATAAATAAGAACTGGACACACACACAGTAGCTTGTCCTGGGGGCATTTGGACTATTCTGGGCAACCAATTTAGCTCATTCAAAATTACAATCCAGTCCTGAAATGCCAGACATGTTGCCACTTGTTATATATATGGCTGTTCCTGATGCTCAGTCTTATTCTCTACTGCCATATCTCCTGCAAGGCCAGACCAGGATTTTAAATAAATATGCAGGCCAGATTACTTAGAGCAGCAGTTCTCAAACCTCTCCTCAAGACCCACCAAGCAGGCTATGATTCAAGTTTAACACTGTGTGAACACAGGAGGAGCAATTAGCATTAACTACAATTGTTTGTATTCAGTGTCCAACCAAAATCATGGCCTGTCTGGTGGGTCTTGAAGAGAAGTTTGGGAACCACTGATTTAAGGAGTATACAAAAAAATAAAATATTCCAAATGATTAAAATGTATTATTGAAAAAAAATAATAAAATAAAAACACATTTGTTTTTCTTATCAGTACCTAATTACTAAACAAGACCAGTCTGTTGGAAGGATCTCTTGAGCGAGAGCGACATTTTAGTAAATTCAAAATGTTTATTTTTTTCTATAACTAGAAGGCCTTTGCAACAAAGTCAGGGTAGGGTTTATTAAAAAACGCAGTTTACATAGGAATTAAAAGCACTTTAACCCTTGCAGTACCTCTTATCTAAGAGCCATTATATAACAACAACAACAACATAAGAAAACTACTATCAATTGCTTCAAAGGAATAGGGAAGTTGGTATTTTAAAATAAGAAAGTAACTTCTGGGTTTGCATTCCTATTAAAAGGGCAAGTTCCATTTAAAATAAATAGTCCCAGAAAAGATTAACCATTTACTTAAAAAAACTAACAAAAACTAGCCTAAATTGCTAGGTATTCCTCCATGGTTGAGGAGAGCAGAAGCAACCATTTTAAGATCATCTTTTTGGGTCACAGACATGGACCTCTGTTAGCCAATTGGGTCAGAAGATCAGGGGCCAGCACAAGAGGCAATAAGAAAGGCAGCGGAGCTCGAAGCGGTAACACAATTTATGTTCTAAGCTATACAGCACTTCATATCAGATACAGGGATCTTATAGCAATAAAAGACAAGTGCTTAACATTTTACAATATCTGAACTTCTACATAAGAACAACTTGGGTTTAGGAGACACTTTCCCACCTGACTGTTCTGAGAATAGCGAGGGCCACACTTCAGTTTCTATCCCATACACACCCCTTCTTCTAGGGGGATCAAAACCACAGAATAACAGGAAAAAAAGGCACATATTTATAGAAATAAAATCCCTACAAAACAAAAACTTTAAAAAAAAGTTTATTAAAAAAGGGACACTATAATACAAGCTTTTCAATTTTAATAATATAAATTAGACTAAGTATAGTAAAGCAATGAAAGCTGCCTTTGCTCAAAAAAACACTTTATAAATAGTAGATAAGGAGTTTCTGGAATGAGCCCTTAACTATTTATACTGTGCTGAATTGCCATCCTCAAAAGTAAACCATGCAACAGACTAGGGAGGAAGAAAATAAAACAGAGGCACTTGCAGATGGAAAAAACAAAACAAACAAACCAAAAAAAACAGAAGGTTTTGGGTAACAAATGGGGAACATACAAGTACCCCTGCACTGCATTTCAACATAAAGGGGCCCCCCAGGTCCCCCATTCTAATCTCTTACCCCCCACCCCCAGGTTCACCATTCTAATCTCCTACCCCCCCCCCCCCCCCCGATTCTAATCTCCTACCCCCCCAGAACACTTTGCATGTATATCATTGTTGGAACTGTAACTGTAGTAATCCACCTTAAGTGGACAGAGCCTCTGACAGATGAGTGGGAGGAACTACACAAGATCCCCTACTTGTAGCTTGCAGTGAGTACATTAGCCATTATAGCTCCACCCCATTTACTGAACCTGCACAGTCTGAGCTAGAACACAGACTGGTTGGACCACACACAAACAAGCATAGGGAGAAAACCAACACATATTTATAATTTATGTCCAAAACAAAACAACAAAACATGAGCTTTACTGGTAAATGCACTACAGTGGACCTTTAATGAAACTGGTTTGCATAATGTGTTGCCATCACAATGTAACCATCACATTTAAACCCGTATTGGTAGAAAATTTGCAAAGTCAACTATGTACCATATCTTTTTTTAAACAGTATTTGAGGTGGTTAATGGATTTTGGCTTTAGCGTCCGGTTTGCAAACTCTTGTGGAGATAAGCTCACTCTCCAAGTCCCAGTAGGAACAGAGGATACATTACAGTCACGCGATCCCTGCAAATCTCCATCTGAAGAGGCCTGCAAGGAATTCCAAAAATGAAGCTGCTAAACATTTGCATGTAGGAAAGCAGATTAGCGAGGTCTGTAATACATAACTAGATTTATTTTTGTCTGCCGACGGACTGCAAATCAAGGCTACTTTTGGCAGTAAGTGTGTTGAAAATGAATGTAGTTAAAGCCAGTTATGTGATTATATTACAGAAGTGGTAAGTATGTTCCAAACAAGATTATGGAGAACTTAATGAGAAAACCACACATTTTACTCTCACACCAAGAGCTATGGTAAATATGGAGAACATAAAAACTGTATCAACTCAATGTTAAACATGCACAGGCCAATATCTCATTCTGATGGGCGATTATTACCATTATTGCCAATTATCCCCTAGTGGTCTGGCTATATTGTTTTACGTCTACAGACATATGCAACTGAAAACACTTTGCATGTGCAGACCTGATAAAATAACTAGCTTAGAGAATATTTTTCCCCCAAGTCAGTCTGAAGAAACATACAAGTTTGTAAGATTTCAATCTTGCTAAAAGCTTTAGGGAAAGTGCTGTGTACTTTTGATGTTGAGTTCAAAGACAGGGGCCTCCATTCTTTCACAAGGTATCAATATAGTTTTTGACTTAACCCTGTATAGTGCTACAGAATATGTTGGTGCGTAACAAATAAAGAAAATAATATAATCATCATCATCATCTATATTTATGTTATGCCCAGATAGAGGATATACCCAGTAGGCTGAGCTTATAGGACTCTGCTTCACTTCATCATGACAGCCTCCTGGGCAAATAACTAGGTCATTGCAGGAAATCCTAGACCTGGTGGAGATATATGGGACAGCCTCCAGGGAAGGGAGGGATGGATGGAGGGAGAAGTAAATGGGTATGTTCACTTGTTACAAATACCTTATGTTTGAAGCACAGGTTCCTTCTTTCTAAATTCCCCAGTCACTAAAAAATTACCTCAGCAAGGTATCAGGCCTCTGACGCAAGAAGAATTTCAGGTCAAGTCCAAACTCATCACTGTCTTGGAATGTTCATTGGGAATGTCCAAAAAAAAAGGGAGGTAGAGACTAGGAACATGTTTGGTTAAGTGTTACTGGCTTCGTGGTCGTCTTTACTTTCTTGCGCTAAGTGTTACTGGCTTCGTTTTTACGGCCTTCTGCCTTGTTTTCATCCGTTTACGTATAAGTAACCAATTACTTGTTTTCATAAGCTCCATTCTCACCAAGTGAGCTTTCTTCCTGTGCCATTCTTAATGCCTTTATATTAAACATTTCTATGTGATTATTTATTTTAAGCTCCCGGGCTGGTTTTACTACTATAGCGTCCCTTTATATACTTGAGGGATCATAGTAAAACTCCTAATTTGAAATAAGAGTGTGAAATGTCACAATACTGGAGTACAGACCAGGGCCCTATCTTCCCACACACAGCTTGTATAACAGGCTGTATTAGAGGCAGAACGCCCTGATCTCTCAATCTCTATTTTAAGCACATACAATACACCATGATTCACAGAGGACAGATATCTGCTGTGACACATTAACCATTTACGCAAGTGTGATACAACACTCACAATCAGTGATTTCCAACCCTGTCTTTAAAAGGACCACCTGACAGTTCATGATTAAGGTTCAATATTGAACACAAATTGGAGGCAACTGCGATGCAACAGGCAGTGGAGCCACAAAAATGCCTCGCTTACATTCATGCAGTTACACCTATATCATGGCATGTATGGGAGTCCTTGAGAAGAGTTGGAGATCAGTATTTTAAAATATTTATTTCTAATTTCTTTTTTTTTTTTTTTTACAGAGGTATTGAATCATTCCTTAAAACGTATCCTAGTCACTGTCAAATGCCATTATTATACTTAATAAAAAACACCTACTATAAGGCTATTCCATTTCTCGGATTTGTGCTGGTACATAATACTTGACAAATCATCCTGTTGTAGGAGTACAGGTTTCTCCACTTTCCTCACAGCATATGACTCACAAGGTTTGTGTGGGAGCCATATTGATAGGAGTTGCTTTCAACTGGTGTGTGTTAACTATCGGTATGGTTCTCGTCACTTCGATTATATATGTAACAGTCTCTTAAACGAGATCATTACATTTTTCCTGCAACACAAACACTGACAGAACTTCACAACGATGGGATAAAAAAAAAAAAGTAACAGCTATCAACACGTCACAAGAAAGTCAAAATACACAGACAAATAAGATTTATTCATGACAGAAAGAAAGAAAAGGTAGGTCTGGAGAACAGCTACAGCTTTGAAGGCACAGGTAGGTCTGAGGAGGGGGGACAGATCTGATGGGGAAGAAATAGGCAGGCAGTCTGATCTAGAGGGAATACAGATCAGACAGGAAGTATAGATCTGAGCGACAAGTCACAGCAGCTCAGATCCTTGGCAGACAGGTCTGATCTGTAGTCACATCCTGACTCTAGAAGCAGTTCCTTTGTAATGCTTGGTGCCCACATGTTCTGTCCTCTCCATCGTTGCCTGGCACACTATAATACTCTAGGCACTTATTCTCTTTGACTGAATGGGGTCAGAACAAGCAGGGAGAGCAGCTG
Source organism: Discoglossus pictus (assembly GCA_027410445.1). Classification (NCBI taxonomy): domain Eukaryota; kingdom Metazoa; phylum Chordata; class Amphibia; order Anura; family Alytidae; genus Discoglossus; species Discoglossus pictus. The sequence goes on along the minus strand of CM050168.1, from coordinate 157,361,721 downwards.
GGCACCATTAGGGGATGGGGGGGGGGGGGGGGGGGGAGGAGAGTGCTGGGAGCACTGTAGAGGGGGCATATGGATGCAGTTTGATATTTATCATTGAGACGGCTCAGTGCAACTCCAGGAGGGGGCAGTCACTGTTCCAGCTAACCAAGAAAATCTGCTGAAATGGTAAAAAAAAGAAATGAACAAAGATTGTGTTTGTATAGGGAAACTAAATAGAAATGCTGATGAGAACAGTCAAAGCTTCCACAATCAGACCATCGCACTCCTCCTCCCTGCAGATCAGACCATATCACTCCATCCCTGCAAATTCAAAAGCTGCTCTCAGCCAAATTTTAAAAAGCACAAAAACAAACTAAAAGTATTTATGAACAAAAAGCTCCCTTCTCTAGAGACTCTTTGAAGTAACTATTAAAAGGTACTTGAATTAACAAATAATGGCCACAACACACAAGATTGTTGGTTTAGAATAGATACCCAAAGCTTCCCACCACTTTGTATATGTAACAAGTCGGGGGGGGGGATAAATAAAATAAGTGGTTAAATAGATGCTCACTGCTCATTACCTTGCACTGACCCTTTGATAAAGGACATGGAATTTATCAATAATGCTGTGCTTCAGAGCTCGGAAGAACAAGTGCGGGGATAAATCGGATGCATAATTCACTTTAATAAACATGCTGAAATGGCTATACACTGTTTGCTGCAAGCAAAAACAGACAGCTTATTTCTTTGAGTGCCTTTGGCATAATAAAGGGACATGGAAATATATTTTTTTTTATTTGTTGCATCAGAAAGACAGCATTTGAAAAGGAGTCTGTGTTTTCGATTATCAAATAAACGCTAAAGTAGGCTCTATGCATTTACGGTTTGTTTCAATTAAGATTTTTTTAACAGGTTTTACGTAATATTTTCCATGCTTAAAACAACTTTTGCAATGTTTAAAACCTGCTCCTTAAAAAAAAAAAAAAACCTGCATTCCATATCCATTTAAACAACTTTGGTGGCCCTTTAACTTTGTAGCATCTATAAAGCTATCTTTAACCCAGTTTGTGTCTGAAGGGCCTTCACTGTGATGTGACTGCTTTTACCCCTTATAAGCTGGGATTTTTCAGAAGCACGACACTAAGACATTTAGAAAGCAGTTTATTGGCCCTCTAACTGTCAACAAAAATGTACTATTAATAAGCCACACGCCGGTGGCGAAACTATCTTCAGGCGAATTGAGATCGTTTTGACCCAAAATGTGTTACCCATATTGTAGCCACGAGGCTCCATAAATTAGGGTATTTTCTTCATACAGACTCCATGAATGTTATGGCCTATGGCTCCATATGGTTGTGACAATTAGAAGGTCCACTAATCTCCTTCGAGAGCGATATACACGAGTTTGACTCTGAATTTAAAATTTGGAAAGTTTTTAGTCGGTTACCAAAACAAGAATTTCAGTTTCAATCCTCTACAGCAGCTAATCTGTTACAAAATTGATGGTCCAGTTGAGATTTAGTGTTCATTTTGTGAGCAGTATAGCTCTTTTTTTTTAGTGAGGCTTTCAGACAGGAGGACCTACCAAGGTCATAGGCCTGCTCTCCTTACTATCAATTGATTACTGGAAGTTGTATCAAGGTTTTCACTTACATAAACAAAGTTGGTGAGCGAGAAAAAGAACAATGGAAATAATATGGTACCAACATAGAACGGTTTGTTTTTAAATTGTGGCAACGATTTTGAAAATGTAATAAACAGTGATATTTTTATTGTTAACCCAATTAAAATTCCTGTAAATAAAATAGCAAACTAAGTATGCCAACAAAAAGGATCTGAATCTGGTGCCAGAATTCCAGTATTGGAAATTCTGCGAAAAGCTACTTTTCTTCAGCCAACTTTCACTCCGTGCCAATAGCTTTTCATTCCCTTGCGTGCGTGTACAGATTGGATCAAGGGTGAGGTTAAAAGGGGAAGTAGTAAAGAATGTTTTAAACATCCATTTATCAGAATTTTAAATATATATATAAAAAAAAAAAGTAAAAAATAAAAATAAAAAAAACAAAAAAAAAAAAAAAAAGGAAAAAAGGCATATCTAGGTTTTCCTGTTTAACTTGTTTTTCTAATACAACACCTACTGTATTGCTTATCAGTCAGACACATTACATGGATTCATTCTATATACATACAGATTTGTTTTAAAAAATGGTTTCCCCACCCCTTGAGCAGCTTACAAAACCCCTGTACTAATAGACGGACTGCATTCAATCATTTTTAACCCTATACTGACCTTCCAGCCAACAGAAGCAAAGTGCAGCGATACAGAGCAGCACTGCCCGAGTGGCATCATTCGAGGGAGGAGAGAGGTGTGTGGTGTGAACAAAAGACTAAAACCCCACGATGCTTTGCTGCAGAGACTGAATCCCTATGCCGCTACAAATTATGAATTTTATGCTAATTTAGCTTGGATTCTCAGTGATATTCCTTCTCAAAGGCATTTTGCAAACTCTTGGGTAAGTTTATTCGGGGATTTTTTTATGCAAAAGATGTTTTCATACGCATTCATAATACACGAAACTTCTATATACCTTCAAAATCTTTTAAAAACAATGTAAATCTACCCCACACGGAGTGCTAAAACATGCTGCCCCCTCCTCATACATGTCCTACAATTATGCGGTTGTGGGCGCCTCCAAACTTGTTTCAGAGTACTTCCATGCAAAGATGGGGAGGGAGAGGAATTTGAATGCAGAGAGAAATTGGGAAGTTTAGTAAAAAGTGTCAATCCTCAGTGCCAGTGCTTTCAATAGGACTAATGGAAATCTCTTATAATGCCCTGTTACTCAAAATAATAGCTAAGCAAGATAAGGACGCCCCTCTGTAAAAATGAAAGACCAAAGTTTTGAAAGTGTTGCTTTAAAATGTGGAAGTTTGAGCTACAAAACAGAACCCTTACAATCTTTCACATTGTATGTCTGAATGTCAGTCAAGACCAACTTCCTCAAAAACTGTACCATATAGTTCTGCAAAAAGTCTTGAGAACAAAAATAATCTGTAATACTAATTTCACAAGCTGTGGTTCTGTCATGCTAGAGAGCAACTCAGATGTAATATAAAAGTGTAAATTATTTTGTATTTTTTTGCATGAAAAGTAAAAGATATTGAAGTTAATAAAATTAATATTTAAAATACTGCATGGTCCACTTTAGATGGACAAGTGAAATTATATAACCATTCCTCTCAAGTTTATCTAGTGACCCATTCTGACTTTGATATCCTAGTTTTACATTTTTTCCTAAACAATCTTGAGATATTCAGCTTTGTTCATGCAAATTATGCAAAATGATCAGCTCCTGAAAATCAAAGGGACTGTCACGCCAAAATCAAGTGGTATTTTAGTTTATTCTTTAAGGGTGAAAAGTTAATCAGTCCTGGGATATTCCTGGGTGTCGCTACATTTATGTACAAAATTAGTGTCTTGTACATATTACTAATTAGGATTACAGTCTGCTTATCTGCCTCTGTAGTTGTCAAAATAAAGACCTGCAATGTTATCTAGCAGTTAGACCCATCTCCCACCCTGATCCAGTACTCTGAGCCACACATTATAATAATGAGCCACAAACCAACCAATATTTCTGAAAAATTATGGTAGAGAAAAACAGATAATACAAAGTTCTATGTAATAGTACAGTTTTTTAAAGTTCTTTAAAATGAAATCAACTTTCTGCTGGCTTGACAGAGTCTCTTTAATTTGCTGCTGTGATACGCTTATTGGTAACACAATGTGCTTGTTTATTTCTGTGGTTACAAAAACAATGTGACCCATAGTGATCATGCCGTTGGATCCCCCTCCTAATATTTATCAAGCACTCACTGTGCCTTATGCTAATCATTAGCTCGGTGTGCGTGCATCACTTTGTGCGGGTTCTTGTTTCATTCTGTAGCAAAAAAATGTGCCCCAAACAAAGCCAAAATTAATTAAATTAATTAATACATTTTACACTGTAGATCACTTCTATATCTTCCAGAAAACATTTCAGTAATGGGTAAAAACATGGTATTTTAATTGCATCATACAAGTGAAGTCTATTGTAGGCATCTGGCAGAGCAGGGGTTGTACTCTGTCACCCATACAAAAAGGCCGGGCTCAGAAGCAGAAAAATATTCCACTTCTCTTACCATAAAACACATAAGGACCTTCCCATCAGCTGAGGAGAGCCGACAATTGCATAGAAAGTCAACAGCTGAGGCAGCAACAAAAATGAGCCATAAAATCAGCACACATTGTATACACCAGACTGTAAGCTCCTAGGAACAGAGCCACAAAAGGAGCACAACACAAATTTTGTGCAAGACTAAACAAAACATGCTGGAATTTTACCCACTTATGTACAAGGGGATCTTTACTTTTAAAGAGCTATTGAAGTTATATAAAATAACAGGTTAGAGATATTACAGAAGTTTGGCATGAAAAATACTGATCACATCTGAATAAAATGATTATTAATTACATTTCATGAGTACATCACATGGCCATTATTACAGGAATGGAATTGGTTCTCAAGTGGAGAATTATATTTTAATATAAGCAGAAAAGCTACTCAAGTGAAAAATGTATCACTTTAGCATACTCAAAAGCGGAGGTGGGCAAACTAGGTCCTGGTGGACCGCTCACAGGCCTGGATTTGAGTCAATCAGGATGACTGAAGAAGCGATAGTCCTGTAAGCAGCAGGGATATCCTCAAATACCAGCATGTGCGTGGCCTTCCGGGACCGAACTTGTCCACCACTGCTCAGGAGCCTAGCACATACAGAAGTACATTTTAGGTTTCTACAGTGGAATAATTTATTTTAATGATTGCTGTCCAACTGGTAAGCCTGTAGGTTTTTGTGCAGTCCTCAAACTGCCAGAAAGGGCATCACTTGCCCACTCCCCTTACAGTATTTTAGTTAAATTACAAATATGTCCATGTGTGTTAAGCACTTGAGTATCACCTCCTATTGTATGCTAATGTATTTCTCCGGCACGCCGGCCTTTGCGCGCTGCAACACAGCACGCCATCATCAGGGAGCTCTGATGAAACTCTGCGCTCCAGCCTGCAGTTGTAAGTAGAATATATAGAACGCCAGCCTGCATCTCATCTGCTACAGAGGCCCCCCATCTCATATTTACTGGAGGCTGCCAAGGGTCTTACACATGCCAGTCCTACTGCCCCACAAACATATGGCCCTTTACCTTAGCCTTGGCCGCCTCCAGCAACCAGTAAATATGATGGGATGCAGGCTGGTGAGCAGAGCGTAATCAAAGCGCAGTTCTCGGCGCCCTGATGACAGCGCGCTGGTCTCCAACTCAAAAGACATGCCACCATTTCTCCATTGAGTAGCTTTTCCATCAATATGCTAATATGATTCTCTGAGAAGCAATTCATATGCTATTCTCAATTCTCATAATTCATGCTTACAACATGCAAGCGACCTAAAATTTAATTTTTTTTATTAATTATTTATTAATTTTAGAGCTTTGAAGAATATGCAGAAGCAACACACAAGTTGTAACAAAAACATTTAGGAGCCAGGGAAGGGATTATATATAGAAATATATTTGCACAAGAGCTAGTTGTAAATATTGTAAGATATATGGCTCCTGGGACAAAGCTGCTAATATTTAGTTCATCAACATGTCAAACTTTTCCTAAACTATAGTGGTTTATGATATTCTTGAAAAGGCTTTTGTGTATTCCTTTTATTTAACAGCAAATCTAACAGTTCCATTTTGATTAATATTGTTTTGTGCTCTCCCAAGTGATATTTTTCACACAGGGAGTCTTGCTCCCGTGAGCTTACAATCAGTTCATTAACAGATCTATACACAGCAAGCTGCTGTATACTAGCCCCCTCAGCCCGTCACGGCTCTCAGGAAATTGACATGTAAGCGTTTCCAGAACACGCTGTTCTCTGATCTCTTTGTACACCAGCTGACACATGCAGGTTTTCTACAGCGATAAACACAGCCGCTTGCGCTTCATTTCCTGCAAACGCCCCCCAACAGATTTTCAAAAAGGCACAAGAGTGAGAACATTCACTGGTTCACAAAATGACACAGTAGAGGATCCAATTGCGCTATAATTTTCTATACTTTTAAACAACATTCAATTGCTCTAGGTAACATTTTTAAATGTATTTTCCTTTAGTAAAAACTTACATTGACCCCTGTATTTTTTAATGGTCAATTAACCTTTCTGATCCACCTGCTAAGGACAGTAACTATTGCTACTGGCATAAAGCCCTGTGAAAAAGAAAGCCAAGTATTCCCTGGATCTTAGCATGACCATAGCTTTATTATGTAGAACACTTCAGTGCCCAGGGGTAATCAGCAGGTGTTATGATCGATTCACTAATGGCAGTTAATTGTCAAAGGGCCTTCTGCATTTGCTACTTATTTGAGACCCGGGCCAGCAAGTAGAGATAGCAAGTTACTTTGCTATTCAAATGCCACCTCCTTGTGTGCCCCGTTCGTGTTCCTTACTGCACGCTACTATCCCTTACATTTCTCCTAAATCGCAAGTTACTTGCATCAAAGCATTTGATTTTTAATGGCCGCAAACGTTGCAGCCGCAAAAGACACAAATCGCTATTCAATTTCTCCGATTTACCCTTATGTCAACCCCATTAATGGCTAAACATGAATAACAAGTTACTGGTACCAAGGACTTGTAGCACTAATTAAGTGAATAAAAAAAACAATCCTGTACTTTTATTAGAAGTGAGAGTGATGTTTGGTCTTCGATTTAATAGAACAACATTTTCAAGCTTGCAAATATAAATACTTTATTTCAGGTTTAATTTTCGTTATCAAGTCCTACTGGCTTCAACCTCCAAGCCCGTATGACTTTGGAATCCAACCTCCATATTTCATTGAAGTCCTACAGGCTTGAATATCGAGTTACGGACTTGGAGGTCATCCAAGCCCATAGGACTTTGGACGGAAATTAAACATGAAATAAAGTATTTGATTTTGGCGATGTGTAAGCTTGAGAATGTTGTGCTTTTAATTCTAAATGTCACCCATTGCGTTCCCCATCATTTACAGTGCTGGATTGAATTTATATTTGCATTTACAGTGCTCTGAGTTTGCGGGCTTGAACCACAATGGTTATGGTCTTGTGTCCGCGATCATGTTCAAGCACGCAAATGCTTACTGCCGATAGTTCCCGATAAATCGCAAATCATGCTATCTTGCGAGCCCGGCCAGTTGAATAGGTAAGTAAAAGTAGAGCTACTGGAGCAAGTAGCCCAAAAAGTAGCAAAATCAGAAAGTTACTTGCAAGTAAGAACCCCAAACTGAATTAAACCCTTAATCTGTGGATAAGAGAGGCTGGCTGGCAGAATAAAAAACAAGCAAAGGTTAAAAAAAAAATAAAAAAAAATTGCAGCTTTTAATTTGTAACCAACATATTGAATTCCACTGTACTGGACAGGGACATTACCTTTTTCCCCTAACCGGATGGATTGGGATGCAGATAAGATTTACATCCAATTATATTGAAAGGATGCCACAGGGTTTATAACTTAATAACTGAAGTAAATAGGAGTGCAAACCAGAAGAATCTTGTTCCCTCCCAGACTGTCAACAAACAGAGCTTTGAAGGCCCAATATGGAAGCCCACAGACCACAGTCTGCTAAAAATAAGCTTTTCTCAAACTAAAATGTTTAAAAAAAAATGTAAAAAAAGAAGTTCTGGAAAGTCAAACTACCATATGTAAACTTTTGTTTGCTACATTTAAGATTTAATTTAACTATTGTATTTTGCTTTAGTGATACCAAATCTCTATGCAGTGCTGTTGAGAAACTTTCACTTGAACAGATCTCAAAAACAAGATGAATGCCCCAGTAATCAATAGTCTAGTCCAGTGAGCCTTATGCTTGCCTAAATATATTTGCAATTTATTTATTTTATTTAAATCAGATAACAAAACACGATTAAAAATGGATCTTCATAATCCCTGGTTTACACTTCTTTGCTCACTGTCAAGATAGGAACAGATCAAACACTGTTTTTCTAAGTCTGTTTCTTCAAATAAATATACATTTATTTTTGCATGTGAATAAAAAAAAAAAAAAAATGAATGTATAAATACATGACAGTTTTAGACTAAAGTGACACTTTAAATGGTGAACACCAATGGAAATAAAGTCCCAGTCATTGCAAAAAATGACATTTACACATATAAATAACCTATGTGGAAGAGTTAAACAAGTATCTGTCATGTAGAATATATATCAGGATTTCAGGCTGTATTCATTAGGATTGTACTGCACCTGTCCCACCCCATTCCAATCTAGGATGTTAGCAGATCCCACCCAAGGAACAGAGACTAATGCCAAAATATACTGTACTAGCAAATTGCCTGTCAAAAAATGACGGCAATAAAATTGCGGTTTGCCACACAATGTAAGGCTTTTGCTCCTCGGATGTCCTTAGTCGCTCGTTGAGAGGCTCTCCCCTCGTGTATTTCAAGTTACCTGCTTTGCAACGGTAACCTTTGGCGCTCATCGGAGACAGATATATAAGTACAGTATAAAATATACATTTTCTTTAGTACAGTGAATAAATTAATATACTCTACCTATTTATATGTAATATGCAGCAATCAATATCCTGAAGAGCTAACAATCTCTTTGGATTTTCCTGCATCAGAAAATTTACAGTTGGAGTGTTGATCACCTGAGGAGAAAGTGTCAGCAATCTGCCAAGTGTGCATTGTAGATAGGCTGCGTGCGCAAGGCCACACCGTTTGTTTAGGCGGGTAAAGCGCCATTTTAGATTCGTAATATTATTTGCAAGTTAGTGTTGTAAAATGGTGGCTTTTTGTCTATGTGTTACTTTGCCCTCAAGCATTTTCGGTCTGTTGCAACTGTATATTTTGTATCTCCTACGTTCCAGGCGAACTTGCACGTGCCTGGCAGTGATTTGCACTCCTCGGTCTCCTTTTCATTTTTTTTTTGCTTCGAATTTTCAGAGTTTCGGCACTCGAAAATGGTCTAATTAAATTCACGTGCAACCTCACTCCCAGGTGTCCTGGTGTTCCCCCGTGCTGTGTGGAAGTGTCCTGCGTTCCTCAACTGCTTGCAGGCTAACTCCTGCTTCTTACAGAGGCACTTAGGAACGCTTTTGGCGCTCATTTCAGTTTAAGTCCTGTGTGTTCCAATGCGAGGCTCGCAGGACCGCTCAACGCCTAAGTGCTCGGAAAGGCTTCTATGCGTCAACGGCTCGCCTAGCATCACGAGGCTCACAAGCGTGACGACAACAACTCACAGTTTGACAACGATTATATGCAACTAGCGAATTGTGGGTAATGTGTGGTATGCGTCTTAGCGGAATATCCGTAGGTCGTTTGTGGTATTTTGCGAGTTTGTGTTTTGCGTGTTTAGAGTGCTGTAGCCTCGTTTTTGTTTTGTTCGGCGGCCATTTTTTCTCTCACTTAGCAAATTTTTTAGTGTCTAAACTCTTTTATTTTTAGTTAAATCAAGGTGTAAGTTGTTTTTTTTAGGTCCTGGATGCTTCCTCTTGCTGTAGGTAAGCTTTTTATGTATGTGCTGTGTGTATTTATTGTGTTTTGAATTTTGTCATGTTCGCGAGTTGCGTCTGATTTTTGGGAGGTCGTAATGTGTGGCAACGTGTCTCGTATGTTTTTTTGCATTGCGAGGTAAAGTTTGCGAGGGTCGTAGTTGGTGTGTCGGGTTGCATGCCATCAACTGAGGCCCTTTGCTTCACGGCCCTCGCAACACAACTTTATACATATTAATGTAATTGAGTCTAGATTAGAGGAGATATGGGAATATGATAGAAATCTGCAAATACATCAGAGGAGTTAATAGAGTTGGCAGAATGAAAGAACAGCCTTTATTAAACCCTTTGACATTTTTGCAGGTTTTCATCATGTGCCCCTCTCCCATCTAATGTATACATATTAATGTCATGAAGTCTTTTTAAGTTTTGTAATTTAAACCATGCACAATTTTAGTCTCCTTGTTTGCACAGGTTCATGTAACACACACCGGTATGGAGACTGCACCTGCTTGAGATGTGCTTATAGCAGTTGTGGGGAATAAGCAAACAACATGGATCAGAGGAGGAGGAGAAAGGGCAGAAAATTAGTGCTTATATATGGGGAGGACAGTGAAGGTAAATATAATAGGTTTAGAGGGACTCCACAAAAGGCCATAGAGATCATATCTGAATCCAAGGATCCTCCAAGTTGTCTAAACATATTTGGAACCAAAGCCTGTATTAATTTCATTAAAAGCCGTTTTAAAAACAATTTCCACAGGTTCTTCATAAGATCACATATATAGTTGTCAGGGTAAGGAACGTTTGCAATGTTGGTCACGCATCTGCATCCCTCGCACAGCGAGGGACGCAACTGCGAGCCTCGCATGACTTTAGCTCCTTCGGTGCTCATTGCACTGCGAGCCTTGCAAAGCGAGGCGAGCAGTTGAGGCACACGGGACTTTCACGGCCCGCGTAACTCTAAAAACCCGAGCAAAGGAGCACATTGTGTGGCTTGCAATGCACGCCGAATATGATCATGATCATTGCAAAGTAGGAAAGCTGAAGTACACGGGGGGGGGGGGAATAGTGGCTCGCAATGAGCGCTAAAGGTGCACAGCGCAGGGCTCACAATGAACGCTGAAGGTGCTCAGAGGAGAAAAAGCCTCATATTGTGTGGGAAACAGCATTACAATATTATTCCTGTCATTTTTGATGGGCAATTTCCTAGTAATAATATAGAAGTCAGTGGCCCTCTAAAGGGTTACTGTAACGTCATACAACCTATAATACATTATATAACTGGATCTTTTACAGAAGCAGGTCGCTCACAACAAGAACTGCAAGCCCAGTCCTGCAGAAATTTAAACATCCCTCTCACATACACGCAAAACAAAAAGGTTTATAAAAGTATCATGGATGTATCCTGGGTCCAGCAATACCATCAAAATATGTTTTTTCTAATTAAAAAAATAGCTTTATAACTTTTTCCTGAATAATTGTGTTCTTAGGCTCACAGTTTTCACATATTTTTATTCATTAAACACTGATCCTCGAATACTGAAATATTAACATAGCTGGATAGTTACAGTGCAACTTAAGAATACATTTTGACAGCCTGTGAGCAGAGATGTTCAGGAATACAAATCAGATGGATTTGGAAGATATCTTGGACAGACACCAAATCTAAGAAACATTTCCGAAATCTTGCTACAGGCAAGAAGATAAGCTGAACCGTTCCAATCTGCAAGCTGTTCAAGTCTTTGTTTCATGCAAAAATATATTTAAAGTTTCTTTCAGGGTTGATCAGAGATTCTCTGAATTTCCCTTTCTCTTACAAATTTGTGCAGGCTATGAAAATATCTGCCTCTGCTAAGGAGAATTTCCATGTCAGAGCCCTGCAGTCTGAAATCCATCTGAAAAGCTTTGCAAATCTGCTTTACGGGGTGTGTGCGCGTGTTGGATTTGCATGGCTGCAGGGCCTGCAATATATTTTAGGATGATATAGAAATAGTTCAGCTGTAGATAGCATATTCTTTCCATGTCAAGGACAGACATGCGTCTAAACCAGCAACGTCAATTTCCTCCAGAGAAGCAGACTTTGCAAAATAAGAAATACATTTTTTTTTAAATATAAGAGGAAGGAATTGCGAACGGAGCTAGTGTAAGGTTCCAAAATAAACCACTATTGAATATTTACTTGCAAATGTTACCACTGTCCACAAATACAAAACATGGAGAGGAAGTGGAATGTGCTTGCACTCAGACTTCAACCATTTTAAAAGCAGCACTATAGATTGTTACATCCCCTTTGGATCACTACCTTATTGTGGTGAAGGGGCTGGTGTACCTCAATGAAGCTGTAAGCTAAATCATGTAAGGTAGCCCAAGTTGGGCAGGTCATAGCAGAGAGATCAGACAAATTGCAGTCCACTGGCGACCCATGCCTGTATATTTGCCAAGATGGATAAGCACAACCAGACAAGATGTGCCTGGCATGATGAGCTTCATATGGTCATGGAGAGTCAGACATGACTAAATGACTGAACAACACGTTTATTCTTACATGCTTAAAAACATGAAATTCTTAAAACAAAATTAGCAACTGTGTAATCAAATAGCAAAAAATCATTTTAGAGAAAAAAATTTTTTTTTAGTGTACTCTGCTTGAGCCTAGAGACCATCATACCTGTTATCCTTCCTGTTCAGTGTATTGGTGGGTGGGTACAAAGAAAGTTCCCTTTGCAGAGCAACTGTCTGCTTCAGAGTATAGGTGTGAGAAGGAGTGTCATATGAGGTCACACAACCCACTCCATCAAATGCTAAATATAAAACCAATAGCACAGCACATCTCATCATGCTCCAGGCCAACATGTATAATATGGAAGCTACAGACATCCAACATAAGAAGTGCAAACATTATTGTGTGTGATTATTCAATAACATTACGGAAAACTGGTGTCTTCAACAGAATACATGCACTATGGGCCAAAACTACTTTTACTAATAAAATATTGCAAGCTACTATTCTAAAAAGTCTTCATGAAATAAACCCAGGCATCCATATCTTAGGAGAGCCTTTCTTAAATAAAACCAGACTGCAACTCATACACTAGCCCCTGTCGAACAAAACCAGACTGGAAGCTCTTACATTATCCTTTATTAAATAAAACCAAATTACAAGCTTTTTAAAACAACCAATACACATCAACACCACCAGTAGGAGTGTTTACTGAACATCTTGTTAGACTGCTATTTTACATAAACAAAAAGAAGCCACAGGCTGATTATCGCGCCACTAAATGACATCCCCAGGCAGCCTGTAACAGTGTGTGCCTGTCACTGTGCCACTCAACCAATATAGTAATATCCTTATTAAGCAAAGCCACAGAGATAAAACACATCCTGCAGAAATGGAAAACATATCACCGGAAAGGACCCAGTTATGGAATAAAGAAAAGTACACATAGAAATACCTAACATTACAACATTAATTGTTATGCAACATTGTTATGCTTAAAATACACACATTTCAAGCTCGATTATATAACTTTCCTATACCGGACCATGCTCTCAGTCTTAAAAGGGTCACAAAAGAAAAACAAAAGAACAAACAAGGTTTGATGTTCCAATTTATAAACATTTCCTTGTATTAATACACTACGGACTCATGACTTGGGCTTTTGTTTTTTTCCCCACTATGGGCAAAGCTATTTTGCTATTAAGTGTCCTTCAACTCTTGCAGCTTAATATGCCACAACTTGTAAAATATGCAATTGTAGAATTAGGAGGGACTAATAATAGTAAAATGGCTGCACCCACAGTGGGAAATACAAAGCCTAAATCATGAGCAAGCACCGTTAATCCTTTATTTTTTTTAATTTTTATTTCTTACTAGGAAATTGCCAGTCAAAAATGACGGCAATAAAATTTGAAGCTTGGCAATGCAGTTTGCCACACAATTTGATGTTCTCATTGAGAGCCTCTCCACCTATCTACTTTACGGTCCTTGCGATCACCGTTCATTACAGGCCTCGGCAACCTGCAACTTTTGTGCTTGGGTATGCCATGTGTCTCTTTCCACCATCTACCCCCTGTCCCTTTCTCTTCTGTGTCTCAGCTGAATCTTTGTGTGGAGAGTGCAGAGTCCACATTCTCGCCAACATTTATCCGAATATTTAGAATCTATTCTGGCAAGTGTCGCTGGAACAAAAAATGCCACCTGTGTATAATTTGAAAGTAGGTTTCTCTAGATGCAAGATAATTTGTGGAAGATTGAATTAATTGGAAAGCTTCCATTGAGAAATATCCCAATTAAAATGTAAATATTCTTCCCATCTATCCATTATATTTGTCTTTTTGATTTTGTAGTTATTTCTTAAGTTGCAACATTTAGAAACACAGTGCTAATTATTTCTATTTACGCATATTTGTGATATTTTTCACATTTAGATCTTTAAAGGTAGACTTTTTGAACACAGACATTAATGAAGTGTAATTTAACCAAAATGTATCCGGAATGTCATATTTACATTTCAACTCCTCAAATGTCATAATCAAACCATTGTCAATTAAATCTGTGACAGAACTGATATTGTATACTTCTGGTATATATTTCTTCACTATCATCTCAATTGGAGTAATCAAAGAGGAGTAATTTATTAAAGTTGTGTTTGATTTAAATCACCAACGATAATTCTGATAAATGTTTTGGGGTTTTAAATTGCCTCCAAAGCAAACAAAAGGGTGGTTAACTCTCTGTAAGTGTCTCTTCTATCAAAAGCCAACTAGGTACTTCCTCTCCTCTTTTCCAATTAATACTGTGTGATAAGCCAATTGCATCACGATAATCCTCTATTGAAGGAGAGAACAATTCTCCTCTATTAAAATTGCCTCTTCGTAATCTCCAATCTATTTTGTGCTTTCCTTCGATCTACTGCCATCTGAAGACTTTTTAAGATGTATTTAGGAGCCCTTAAATGGTACATTTCGATACATATATGATCTTGGGGAGTATGCACATTTTTATTACTGCTATTCTAAACATCCATGAAAATCTTTTTTTTCTTTCCATTGAACAAACAATGCACAAATTTGGTTATGGATATTTAATATATTGACTTTACATAAATCATCTATGTTAAAAGAAAAATAGGATTACTAGATGAGTAATACCATTAGTCTCGCAATTGTAAGGACATTTTTCCTTCAAATATGTCCTATGCACATAACCTGTGTTTTGGAAATATTACGTTTGTAATTGGATATTTTACTATATGTTGATATAAGTTTGTGAAGATAGGATAATGAAAAATATGGATTTGATATCTTCAAAACTATGTCATCAGCGTAAATCGTTCACGTATTAGTTATTTTTCCAATATTGGTCCTTTACATATTCTTGGATGATCTAATCAATTCGTCAAAGGTTCTAATGTTAGAACAAATATTAATGGAGATAGAGGACATCCCTAATGAATTCCATTTGTTATTCTAAACCCATTTGATCCAAATCCAAAGCCTGTCACAAAAAGCTGAAGGTTTATCATATAGGGCTTTAATTGCTTTGGAACCAAATAAACCAAATCCAGACTCATGTAACATTAAATCCATGCATAACCAGGTCACCATATCAAAAGCCTTTGTGGCATCAAGTGACAAGGTCAACATGGATTTTTTTATATATAAGAAATAATATCCACTAATTCTGATGTCTGCATCTTGCCTACCTTTTAATCCTTTATTTTAATACAAGAAAGTGTGTTATAAAGTGAAGCATTACTTAAAATGATTTTTTCCCAGAATACTCTCACAGTGGGGGTTAATGGCCTTGATAGAGACTAAAAGAGAGATCCAATATATCCAGCAACCAAGCATTCCTTTCCTACTTACCATTCCTACTGTGACAGTGGCCTTAAAATAATGCAAAAAAGGGAGTAGAGGTGCTCATTTGAAAATTAATAATACCCAAGTATATTTGTTCTATAGCTCTGGTAACCTACTCCAAGAGTAGTCTCTTGTAGCCACTTGTGCACATCACAGGTAGAAATATCCTGTAGTATATATCAGTCTGGTCTCACGAACTAGAGTGTTTTAGCCCCATTCTACCCTCAACAGGAGAGGCAGCAAACCCCAGATGTACATTTTGGACTCTGTGTTGCGGTTTCTACTGTTCAGGGTAGAATTGCCTGGTATTTCGGGGCTGGACCACTCTAGTGAGTGGGACGAGAGACTGATATACTACAGGATATTTCTCCCTGTGAAGGGCACAAAAAGGCTGCTCTCCGAGTAGGTAACCAGACCTATAGGACACACCTATTTCGGTGTTATTCATTCTCAGATAAACACCTCTACTCTTTTTGCTTAGTCACCTTAAAAAGGCAGCTGTAAAGAGGAATAATCCTCTCAGTTAATTCATACTTACAATTTCTGACTTTCAAGCTCAATTATCTAACATTTTTACTCAATTGTTTTTAATGACCAATTGTAATTGCATTTACTAATTATCTGTGCTTTTCTTTCATGCAACTGGAATAATAACGCTTTATTCAGACCTTTTTTTTCCCCACCATACTTCAATTCTTCTATTTTTTAATCTGTTCTCTACCCCCTCATGATTTTTTTTTATTTTACATTAAATTACCATTTTCAAGTTAATGGAATATCAAAACCTATTAATCTATGTATTACATTATAACTATAACTTCATTTTCGAGTCTCTGTATTCTCTTAATTCAAGTATTGTTTTTATTTTCTATTCTTATTGAACTCTTAAATATACTAAAAACAGGTTGTTTCATCTTAAAGAGAAAAACAAAATGGCTATATACTAGCCATTGTTTCCTTACAGTAAATAATTCCTGAGATTTACAGCACTGTTTGTCAGTCTCCTAAGCTAATTATCCAGCTCAACCCTATAATAGGCATGCTTGATCAAGGTGGGACTAACTGCATGGTAACATTTGGGGGCATTGTTTTAGTCAAAAAGCAGACAGGGATCATAATTAGAAAATCAAGTTCACAAGCAAGCAAGTGTGTATGTATGTGTGTGTGTATGTGTATATATATATATATATATATATATATATATATATATATATATATATATAAAATTTGCATATTACAAATATATGGGCATTTGCTGGATGTTACTAGGTTTATAATATACCGGTGTATCCATTTACCTATGTACTATTATATTAAGATGTTCTTATACCCTCTATTTTTACTACCTAAAATCAAACATAATGTAGACACAGACTCTGTATGGCTGGACGTGCAGTGTTTTGTCCTAACCTATCAGAGACCATGTCTCAGAAGCATGTTGCAGAATGTTGTGGAGAGATGGTCACTGATTGCTTAGTATGAGGCACTAGACAACCAGCCCTACTGAGTCTGTTTACATACGCTGCAGAGGGCACACCCATGCAGGGACTATTTGTTTGATTTTAGGCAGTAAAAACAGAGCTTATAAGCACTTTTTAATAATAGATACACAGAGATATTATATTCCTAGTAAAATCCAGAAATATTCCATATCCCTTTAATGCAGCACAAACAACGCAAAATATTCAAGGAATGGTTCACTTCACAAAAAAAGTCTAATATAATATACAGTCTGTGTTTTTCCTTTTTAACAAATATCTTCTTTTTTTTTTTTACTCTACTTTGGTGTCCCTTTAAATAAATAAGGGATACATATACATTAAAAACAGCTAAATACTTACCGCCATGATTAATTCAAAACTGTACTTGTACACCCTTACGGGTGATTGGTATTTTTGCACCATCTTGGCTCTTGAAACTTTCTATCTGGAAAATGAGAAAAAAAATAAAATAAATATCTAAATAATATATATAAAAAAATATATAAATAAATGCAGAGATAGCAGGCGCCCCCCACAGCGCACTTTGACACAGGGTTACACATGCGGAGTGATCAGAAAGGTAACATTTCTGGCATGATTAGATATAAAAAAGGTGACCTTCACATAGCCTGGACCGGCTCACTTCTAAAACTTAATTTGCATGAGAAATGATTGACTTCTAGTATAGAAAAATAGATTAACACACAGTGTGGGAATGTTCTCTCCTCCTCTGTCCTGATATGCTACAAAAAAAAAACAAACAACAGAGGGCAATGAGCTTTATGTATATCCGTCCTGCAACATATTGTGCTTTTCTTCAGATTGGTTTTAATGTAAATCAGATAAGGAAACAATTAACAGTCTCAATGTCTACTTCCTCTTAACTCACTGTTAATATAAAAGATCAAATGCATTTTTTTTTATGTGCCTGTCTCTTGCGTTAAAAGTATATGTAAGTTTCCCTTTCTCTAATCTAACACCTGCTGCTTATATCAAGCACACATAACATGGAGTCATTCTATACACACACAGATTTATTTAAAAATAAAACTTGTTTTACACACCACCCAGAGCTGCTTACATAAGCACAGTGAACCTCCCAATATAAACACTGCATTGGGGTATGGATTTTAATCATTTACCAACATTCAAGCCAACAGCAGCTCAATGCAGAGATCTACAAAGCAGTGCCCGGCTTCTCCTGATTTCTTATGCAGGGGACTACGCATCCATGATGCCTTCCTGCACACATTGCCATCACACATTGATACAATGTATTAGCTGCCCAAGATTGACCAAAACAAAATTATGCAAACTTTAGCAGGGATTTCTAGGGATATAAACTCAGAAAACCAACTGCTTGCAAACTCAAGAGATTTAGCAAACTTTGGGGTAAGTATAATAATGTTTTCATAAAACTACTGATTCTCCTCTACCCAATGCATTCATAATCATGAATCTTAAAAATATGCCTTTAATGTTAATGGTCTTCATTTATAGAATTTATTTTCCATGGGCAAAACATTTGTAATGCATAAAACCTGCTCGCATAAATGCACAGCAGAAAGTTTTGGATTACAGTAGTCGTTTTAAAGGGATTCTAGACTTGAAGATATTGCTCAAAATATTAATGTTATGATCTTTATAATAATGTTTAAAAATGCAGCAGTGTTAGCTTTTAAAGCCATCTCTGGAAATTCTGAATTAAACCTTTTTGATATCCTCTGCCAATTAAAGGGGTTAAAGTGACAGCACAGATTCCAAAAAGGTTATAATTCAAAATTGTAACTAGTAAGTACATTTCAATTGTTTGTTAATACAAAAGAAAAAACAAACAAACTAAAAAGTAAAACAATTAAACAAACAGAGTGGAGGAGCACAATTGTTTTCTCAGCTGCCCAGACAGGTTACATAACAAATTGGAAGGAAACCTTGGGATCCTACTGCATGTAAACAAGCTTGTATTCTTGTAGCATTTGTTTTATTGTAAAACTAGCTAAGCAAAAACATGAGTCATTAAAAATCTTGAAGCTTGTTTTCATGCAAATAAAAATCTTGTTAAAAATGTGTAATGCCCATAAATGTATGAAAAGGGACTACAGTGTCCTTAAATCACAGATTTGACATGTGAGGTTAGAACAACTTGGGTCACAACCTTAAATATCGCATGAGAGAAACTGACAAACTAATCACAATCCCAAGAGCTCACTCATATCACAAACTCTGCCCATGGTTCAAGGGACATAACAAACAAGGTTATAGGGCACATTCTTCAGTAATGTTATGTACTTTAACCTTATCTAACCTGATTATTCTTTCCTTTCTACCATTTACAATACTGTTCAGTGTGCTCTGTAACCTCAAAAGCCTGCAAAAGAGCACTGGTGTCAAATATGTTTGATATGTTCAAAACTTGATAATAGCCAAGATATTTTTAGAAATGTATAAAATCTTGTAAACTAACTGTGTCCTTGTAAACTAATAAGCTTTGTGGCAGTTTAGCTGTAGTGCTTTGCTTGTGGATCTCTTTGCCTCACTCTCTGACTATCCCAGTCCCACAGCTTCAAACCCTTCCTAAAGAAATGCATATATTTTTTATAAAGACGACCATCACCCACACCCATACATATACGTAAACTATCCAGTTAGTTCTTATCTTCCCAATGGATTCAGCATGCTGCCGAAACCACAGTTTATAATGAGCCCCCATCAGTCCCATCTCACTTTCCTGTTATAGATTGTAAGCTATATGTAGCAGAAGTCTCAACTCCTCTTGTTTCAGTATCTTTATGTTAATGAGACCCCTACATCTACTGTAATTAATTTTCAGTATCAAGGGTATATAGCATTACAGAAAGTATTGCTGCTTAATAAACAAACACTACTACTAATTTTAATAATAACTCCAAAGATGTCACACAAGACTTCCCCTCAAAAGGGTTAAAAAAATAAAAAAAATAAAAAAAAAAGTGTTTTTGAGTTATATACATGTAATTTTCATTTCTGAAATAACTTTGATCTTTGCTGTGGCACAAACTATTTGTACACACTGAGCCTATCCATCAATCAGTTCTGTTTATGTACCCCGGATATTAAACCTTTTTAACATCAGAAATAAGCAGCCCGATACACTATTATAAACTTTATCAATACAACAAAACTGGCCCAAAGAGCTGCTCTCAATCAAAGCAACTGTATTTTTAATACAGGGCCTTCCCATTGCATCAAGAAACTGTAAGCTCCCAGTATAGACAACAAAAAAAAGACTAGGTGTCTTTTAAATCAAGTTGTAAGCTTCTGGGGGAGGATTTATTTAGCAAAGGGACAAACTCCTTGAGGAGCAGTGTGCTGCAATACTAATTTGTAAGCTCACATGGATTTTAAACATCTTTGGATAACATCTCTAGAAGTCTCCTTTCTTCACCTTGTATTGACCCCACTCTTATTTGCCTGCATTAAACATTATCCTGCTTTGCAAGTTTGAGAAGTATACACAAGGAACATATGTAATTAACAGTTGAACTTTACAGACTTGAACACAATTTTAAGTAAACATGTACAAAACAGAAGTTTGCATCTACATTGTCAGAAATATTAAGGAAGTCGCAGACATAGGGCAGACCCAGCTCACAGCTCAATGGGTTAATAGTACAAGCAGAACTATGTGATGCATTCCAACAGTATCCCCCTCAATAACAGAACAAGTGGTCTGAATACTTTACCTAAGGGCAGTGTGTAGAAAATCCTAATCAATTGAAGGCAAAGGAGGATGAATTTATCAAAGTTTCATCAGGGTAACACATCTGCAGAGAGAAAAAGAGCAATGCATATAGTTATTCTATGCAAGAACATTAAAGGGAGCAGAACCATTAAGTTTCATACTTGCATAATATAGAATACACAATGATTAATATACACATGTGTGAGGTGTGACAAATGTAACTGTTTAAATTAGGAGGCACAGAGAGGATCCTAAGCTATTACAGATTTTTTTTTTTTTTTGGTTAATGGTTAAGGGTAAAAAATTAAAGTAGGACAGAAAAATCATAAAGCGTTTTTGTAATTCTCTACAGAGCCCTGGAAGAATTCATGGTATGTAAATGGAAGTTTTGTGAGATTGCATCCAATCGATGCAACTTCCTGGTTCTGGGAGGAGTTTGATGTCAATTTTAATTGTATCAAATTATCTAACAAAGGTTCTGGTATTCTTTGAGTTTCATCCTTCCCTACAGCACCCACCATTAATAGCTAGGAGACATACATCCTCATGATGCAGCTTTCAGGAGGAGACATACCAAACACAATGTTTTCTTGCACTCAAACACAGCCTTCAAAAATTCATGCCTCCCCCACCCCCGAAAAAAAAGTTACATAGCTGCTAATGTTAGTTTAGTACATATTCGACAAGCAAGTATATTTTTCTTGAAGTACAGTAGTCCTCCTTTAAGCATAAATAACATGAAATTCTACCTCTCTTCTAATCACTGTATCTCTATGCATTGAGTGATAAGCCATAAGAGCATGCCCAGTAGAATAAATAATAATGTTCTTATTATTCTAATCTAGTCCACCTCAGCATGCCCCCACTGCAAGAGGTTCCGTTTAATAACTCCAACTTAAAATGTTTAAAATATCACCACAAACAGCTACAGAGAATGTTTACAACATAGCAGTGTTTATGTACAGCTATTTTGTCAAAATGGCTTATTATAGAACAAACCCAAAAACACACACAAAGACTACATGTGACTGCACAACATTCCTCATGAAGTCACAGGAGTTATATGTGCATGACACACACACACACACAGTTATTAAATGGACCACATGTTTTCCTATGTGTTCTTTTCAGTAATGAAACTTTGCAAGGGGTAAAATAAATTTAGGGGGGAAAAAAACAGAACATAAATAAAATGATTAAACTGAAAATATAAACAGGTTTTCAATACAGGAGTGGGCAAAAGTAAT
Source organism: Discoglossus pictus (assembly GCA_027410445.1). Lineage (NCBI taxonomy): Eukaryota > Metazoa > Chordata > Amphibia > Anura > Alytidae > Discoglossus > Discoglossus pictus. The sequence goes on along the minus strand of CM050168.1, from coordinate 157,339,850 downwards.
CTAAAACCTAGGAGCCAGACAGGCCATTTCTAGAAGTCTGTAAGGAAGGAATTCTTAGAAATACATTAGCAAAATATGTAGGAGCCGGTTGTATACATTTTAGAAGCCCTAGATCCTGGGAAATGTTCATCCATTTAAACAAATGACCTATGTATACAATTGTATGCTGTGCTGGCCATCATCACTGTTGTATTACGATTCGTTCCTTTATTAGGGAGTGTATTTCTCTTGTGAAGTATGGGAGGATGTTCGAGGTTGAGATTATATGTGAATTATTATTTACACTTTTATAATATGCTTATCTGCATTTCAAGCAGAATGTAGCCTTGGTGGCAGAGACAGATGTTTGTTTTGGCGTTCAGTTGTTTCCAACTCTCTGTGACCTCATGGACTGTAACACACCAGGAAATCTTTATGTCAATGGTCATGCTGATCCACCACTTGGTATTCATGGCAGAGACACTGGAGTGGGTTGCCAGTGGGCCACAACATACAGCTCCTGGTATTCCTAGGTGGTCTCCAATCCAAGTACTGACCAGGCCCAACCCAGCTCAGCTTCAGTGTGGTGTGATCTCTTGGTTCCCGGAATTGAATCAAACCCATTTGAATCCAACCCAGGTCACAGTGGTGAAAGCACCGAATCCCAACCACTGGACCACTAGGGAACCCTAATACTACATATAATAGGTGTTAAATTAAAGGTTTATTTCCACTGTTTTTAACGCTCTAAAACAATGTCCATTATTAAGTCTAGTTCTTTAAAAGGAGCAATGATTATATGGTACTACAGTGCCCCTTTAACAAACTTCAGAGAAGGAAAAATACCGACAAAAAAAACATCACGTTCCAGAAGAATTCACACAAAGTTTACAATTGTCACGTGCAAAAAGGATAATATTAGGTTACATACGCAGGGAGTTATTTACTTAAATATCCAGCATACATGACCAACACATCACAAACATTTGTGAAGTCCTCCAAGCCAGAGGCCTGACATAAATGAGTCCAGCATACCATGCAAGGTCCCCCATATAAGAGACTCACATTACAGGACAAGCAGGGCGGTATGTGCTGTATGAGTAGTATGCAATAAGGATGACTGACCTGATTCAAGGCTCATATTCCTGACACACTACCAGGGACAACAAGGAGTACAGGACAGACACTCAAGAAACACACACACACACACACACATATAGGTGGAAACCTCTACAATTTGTTGACTCCTAGATATACCAAAGTATGGGATATACTCATATTGTATACTGATATAACACCCTTATTTCAAACTATACACCAATATTATAAACATAACACTGCAGATCCATATTATGTACTACATGCCGCCCCAATGCACATACATAAAATACCCATAGGACACTGTACTACTTCCATGTAATATATGGGTATTGTATGTGTATACAATGTAACACACAACATAATAATACTGTATATGTCCACATAATGCATTGCACAGATGACAGATGAATAACACACTATACCCCCATATAATACAGTGATCACCAATCTTTAATGTATATAACATACTATACACTGTATTCAAATAGTATACCTATAAACACACACCATAAAAATTACACTGTTTACATTTATAAATACGCCTAGAACAGACTATACCTAAAAACACACTGTACAGATATAATGCCCATAACACACTATACTCCATATAAAATTAGATAGAATACCCATATATAATGCCTATATAACACACAGTATACAGCTAGAATAGCCATATAACACACTGTATCCTATATACACATATGTAATGCCTATAGAACACACTGTATACAGATAGAATACCCATATAACACAATGTATCCTATATACACAAATGTAATGCCTATATAACACACAGTATACAGATAGAATACCCATATAACACAATGTATCCTATATACACATATGTAATGCCTATATAACACACTGTATACAGATAGAATACCCATATAACACAATGTATCCTATATACACAAATGTAATGCCTATAGAACACACTGTATCCTATATACACATATGTAATGCCTATATAACACACAGTATACAGATAGAATACCCATATAACACAATGTATCCTATATACACAAATGTAATGCCTATATAACACACAGTATACAGATAGAATACCCATATAACACAATGTATCCTATATACACATATGTAATGCCTATATAACACACTGTATACAGATAGAATACCCATATAACACAATGTATCCTATATACACAAATGTAATGCCTATAGAACACACTGTATACAGATAGAATAACCATGTAATACAATGTATCCTATATACACATATGTAATGCCTATATAACACACAGTATACAGATAGAATACCCATATAACACAATGTATCCTATATACACATATGTAATGCATATATAAACACACTGTATACAGATAGAATACCCATATAACACAATGTATCCTATATACGCATATGTAATGCCTATAGAACACACTGTATACAGATAGAATACCCATATAACACAATGTATCCTATATACGCATATGTAATGCCTATATAACACACTGTATACAGATAGAATACCCATAACACAATGTATCCTATATACACATATGTAATGCCTATAGAACACACTGTATCCTATATACACATATGTAATGCCTATATAACACACTGTATACAGATAGAATACCCATATAACACAATGTATCCTATATACACATATGTAATGCCTATATAACACACAGTATACAGATAGAATACCCATATAACACAATGTATCCTATATACGCATATGTAATGCCTATAGAACACACTGTATACAGATAGAATACCCATATAACACAATGTATCCTATATACGCATATGTAAAGCCTATAGAACACACTGTATACAGATAGAATACCCATATAACACAATGTATCCTATATACGCATATGTAATGCCTATAGAACACACTGTATACAGATAGAATACCCATATAACACAATGTATCCTATATACACATATGTAATGCCTATATAACACACAGTATACAGATAGAATACCCATATAACACAATGTATCCTATATACACATATGTAATGCCTATATAACACACAGTATACAGATAGAATACCCATATAACACAATGTATCCTATATACACATATGTAATGCCTATATAAAACACACTGTATACAGATAGAATACCCATATAACACAATGTATCCTATATACGCATATGTAATGCCTATAGAACACACTGTATACAGATAGAATACCCATATAACACAATGTATCCTATATACGCATATGTAATGCCTATATAACACACTGTATACAGATAGAATACCCATAACACAATGTATCCTATATACACATATGTAATGCCTATAGAACACACTGTATCCTATATACACATATGTAATGCCTATATAACACACTGTATACAGATAGAATACCCATATAACACAATGTATCCTATATACGCATATGTAATGCCTATATAACACACAGTATACAGATAGAATACCCATATAACACAATGTATCCTATATACGCATATGTAATGCCTATATAACACACTGTATACAGATAGAATACCCATATAACACAATGTATCCTATATACACATATGTAATGCCTATATAACACACAGTATACAGATAGAATACCCATATAACACAATGTATCCTATATACACATATGTAATGCCTATATAACACACAGTATACAGATAGAATACCCATATAACACAATGTATCCTATATACGCATATGTAATGCCTATGTAACACACAGTATACAGATAGAATACCCATATAACACAATGTATCCTATATACGCATATGTAATGCCTATATAACACACTGTATCCTATATACACATATGTAATGCCTATAGAACACACTGTATACAGATAGAATACCCATATAACACAATGTATCCTATATACGCATATGTAATGCCTATAGAACACACTGTATACAGATAGAATACCCATATAACACAATGTATCCTATATACACATATGTAATGCCTATATAACACACAGTATACAGATAGAATACCCATATAACACAATGTATCCTATATACACATATGTAATGCCTATAGAACACACTGTATACAGATAGAATAACCATGTAACACAATGTATCCTATATACACATATGTAATGCCTATAGAACACACTGTATACAGATAGAATACCCATATAACACAATGTATCCTATATACACATATGTAATGCCTATATAACACACAGTATACAGATAAAATACCCATATAACACAATGTATCCTATATACACATATGTAATGCCTATAGAACACACTGTATACAGATAGAATACCCATATAACACAATGTATCCTATATACACATATGTAATGCCTATATAACACACAGTATACAGATAGAATACCCATATAACACAATGTATCCTATATACACATATGTAATGCCTATATAACACACTGTATACAGATAGAATAACCATGTAACACAATGTATCCTATAAACACATATGTAATGCCTATATAACACACAGTATACAGATAGAATACCCATATAACACAATGTATCCTATATACACATATGTAATGCCTATATAACACACAGTATACAGATAGAATACCCATAACACAATGTATCCTATATACACATATGTAATGCCTATATAAACACACTGTATACAGATAGAATAACCATGTAACACAATGTATCCTATATACACATATGTAATGCCTATATAAACACACTGTATACAGATAGAATAACCATGTAACACAATGTATCCTATATACACATATGTAATGCCTATATAACACACTGTATACAGATAGAATAACCATGTAACACAATGTATCCTATAAACACATATAGAATTGCCTATAGAACACACTGTACTTTATATACACATATATATATAAAACAGACTGTCTACAGATACAATATCCATAACACACTGTACCCTATAATGCCTATAGAAGACACTGTATACAGATAGATTACCCATATAACACGCTGTACTCATATATACACATAGAATGCATATATAACACACTGTATACATATATAATACGCCTATAAGACACTATACACTGTATATACATATAATACCTCTATTCCACACTATACACACAGAACACTAAATACCCATATTATTCATTACGTGCCGGTACAACACACCGTCCTCTCACCGTGCTACTCTCCGGTTCATGCCATCTCCTGCCACTGCGCAGGCGCAAAACCCGAGAGAACCGACCGTGTCGTGACGTCAGTAATTTGAATCCAAGACCACGCCCCTAGCTGTCAGCTGCCGCCCATAGCATTCCAAAGACTTGTCACGTGCTCCTCTCGGGAGAGGGCGGGACCTCGATGACATGACGAAGACGTCAGCAGGCGGCCTCTTGCCTCTGCGTCTGTGACGTTGGTATTTAACCTTTTAAATACCTGTATGGAAACTTGAGGCCTAGGCCTAAGAATTTTGCTTTTTGTTTGGATATTAAATACATTGTATTTAAATCATGTTTGTATTTTCATAGACAATTAAGAGTATTATATGATTTATAGTTGCTGATTTATATTAAAACATATAATATATGAATATTAGTGGTGTTCACGATCTCCAATTTTTTACAAACTGTCATAGGGCATGCAGTACATTTCTACACAATCTGCCACCAAAGTCATCCAGAAAATAAACCACTACAGGGAAATGTGCTCCGCACCTTTTATAAACTGTGGCACAGCCGGCAGCATTTCCCCCACACTCTTCCACCATAGCTATCCAGGAAATAAACCACTGCTAGAATATGTACTCCACACCACTGTGTCAGAGTCTGGAGAAGAAACGTGCTGCACACTCTGCCATAGATTGTAAAACATGAGCGCAGCACCAACATAAATATGGAGTAGAAATCAGCTATGTTTTCTGCAAAAAGAAAAACTTTCTTTAAAAATGTGTTTACACTGTTCATGAGGACGGTGGTTGAATGTTCAAGACCCAAACAAGATCAAGGTCAAAATAACCATTTCTACTTCAAAGAGGCGCACATTATACAAATATTGAAAGCTTGGGATAACAATATAAACAAACCGTGCCAAAAACTGAAATAATATGGGCCTATTGTGGTCCCAGTGCTTTAAACTAAATTAGAATTATACAATGAAAATGAACCTTTATTAGTATCACATATATAGTTGTGAGCATGCGAGCTGTTGCTAACTCTTGCGGGCTCACGCAGCGAGCCTGCGGCCCTCGCAAAGCGAGTACCGCATTTACTGGCAACTGCGGACATCGCAAAAAAGACACGTTACGACCAATTACGACCTCGCAAAAATTGGCCACAACCCGCGCACATGAAAAAATTCAAAACACAATAAATACACACAAAAAACATATAAAAAGCTTACCCACAGCAAGGTGGTGCACCCAGGACCTCTGCAAGTAAAGTTACACCTCGATTTAAGTACAAATTTAGGAGTTTAAACACCCGAAAATCACCTAAGCGAGAGAAAAAATGGCAGAAAACAAGACTACAGGACTCTAAACACGCAAAACACCACCATAAACACCCAAAACACCACAAAACAGCTACGGATATTACGCCACAGCCGCATACCACACATTAGCCACCATTTTAGAACAATAACTTATACAATGCGGAAGTACACAGCTACGCTAACGGATTTGTCTCGCGCACGCACACATTACACTGCACACATTCATCACACTTACACAGCAGCTCCACAGCACTAATGCTGCAGCAACATCAAAACAGATTGCCAGCTCTTCAACAGAATGCTTCCTCCATATATTACTTGAAAATAGGTAAAGTATATTACTTTATTAATGTATTATTTATTTGATTATTATACACCAAACAGCATTAGCTCACTTCCAATTTCATTGCCGTCATTTTTTGACGGACAGTTCGCTAGTCACATATATAATTGTGAGCATGCGGATTGTTGCTAACGCTGCAGGCTCGCATAGCGAGGGCCGGAGGCGCTCCTTGCCAGCAACTGCGGACCTCGCAAAATTAACTGACTTATGACACAATAATACGAGATATGCTCTTCAAATTGTCCTTTACTCAAGAATTTAGCAGTAGAGGTTCATAATTGTGGTGACATGAATATTCAGTCAGTTTTGTGAGGCTTATCATTTTAAACAGGAAAGACCCAGAGATTGACAGTTCATTAGTTGCTGTCAAAAAGGCAAGGTCAAACTTCCAGAAAGACAACAATTCCCAACATATTTACAAAACATTATGACTGAACCTACTTCTCCAAACTACAAAAATTTCAAAACAAACATAACATTAGCTGCTAATGTACCAGGACATGGTCCTTACTGCTTTAAAGAGTAAGGCCAAATTTACCATCGTACTTCCCATTTACATCCAGAGGAAGGAGAGCAAAGAAAATTTGCTCAACTATATGTCCTAGATACAATGGAAGCTGTTGACCAACGTATGCAGCTGCCAGAAAATAAAAAATGCTTACCCACTGTTTTTATAGAGCTATATAAAATGATGGCCAATAACCCCTACACTCAAACTTATAAAAAATTGGCAGAAGTTGAAAAGGAACAACAACTTCATGCAGAAAGACATCAATTACCATTCCCAAAGGTCAATATGGTGCCTAAAAGAGATAGACATACTGATAAATGCCGTTATAATTTGCCAACATCAAATGAGGTTGCAATGGTGTTTCAAAATGATGAAGGAGAACCACCATTTCAAATAGACATTAGAATATATCCCAGAAATGAGGAGCAACCATTCATTAATATCAGTATCTTAAGTACTAATTTAGATCCAATGACATATCTCATTTTTTTCCCACATGGAGAAGCAGATTGGCAACCAAAATTAACCCTTCCCAGTTACCCAAATGCTAAAGTCTGAATGCGAAATAATATTTCCATGCTTGAATTTAAAGTAGCTCAAATTGCCAATCGAAATACATTTAATCAAATTTCATTAGGTGGAAAACTAACACAACAATGGATTATTGATTCCTATTTGCAAGTTGAGGCCAATAATTTAAACTTCATAAAATATCAACAAGATAAACTATGTGTAGAACAGTATTGTGGATTAATGGATTATGTCGCTGAGGTTGCTACAAGCAGAGACATGACAGCTGGTAAAGCCATCATTTTATCATCTTCTTTCCAGGGATCTCCTCGCAATATGCCAGAAAGATACAATGATGCCATGGCTATTGTCACCAAATTTGGGAAACCCGATGTATTTATTACATTTACATGTAATCCCCAATGGTCAGAAATTACACAAAATTTACTTCTTGGCCAAACTGCTTCCATTAGACCAGATTTAGTAGCCAGAGTTTTCAAAATTAAATTAAATGAATTAATACGTGACATCACTATAAGTCACTTATTTGGCAAATGTCTTGCTTATGTATTTACAATTGAATTTAAAAAAAAGAGGCCTTCCACATGCACATCTTCTGATAATCCTTCAAGAAAAAGATAAATTAGATACTGGTGACAAAGTGGATTCAGTCATTGTTGCTGAACTACCAGATCCAGAACTATATGGTAGACTATATGAGATTGGAACTCATCGGATGATTTATGGACCCTGTGGCGATCTTAATCCACAATCACCATGTATGCAAAATAAATGTACTAAAGAATTTCAAAAGATTATAGAGACAAAACTTATGCCAATTGTGATGGCTATCCACTATATAGAAGAAGAGAAGGATATAGTGCCATTATTCTTGGAAAAAAAGGTTGACAATAGATATGTGGTACCATACAATCACATTTACTTATGAAGTATAATGCACACATTAATATAGAAGCCTGCACATCCATCAAATCCATTAAATATGTCTACAAATATATTTACAAAGGCTATGATGCAGCTACTGTAGTTGTCAAAAGTGCAGACAATACTGAAAGCACTGAGTTAGTACATGATGAACTTGAATCTCATGTAGATGCTCGCTATGTCAGTTCGCCAGAAGCTATGTGGCGGTTTTTAAAATTTGAAATGCACGATAGATCACATGCAGTATATAGATAAGCTGTACATTTGCCACAAAGACATTTTGTGTATTTCCATGCTGGAAATGAAACTAATGCATTGGCACAAAGTGAGCATCGTCACAATACACTAACTGCATGGTTTCAATTAAATTCAACAGATTCACAGGCAACACAATTCTTATATATTGAAATTCCATATCATTATGTTTTCGTTAATGGATTATGGAGACCAAGATAAACCAGAGGAAATAAAATAATACCAATAATTTACACGGTCAGTCCAAGAGAGCTTGAACGTTTCTGCTTACGACTACTACTTTTAAATGTTCCTGGTGCACAAAGTTTTGAACACTTAAGAACTGTTAATGACATAGTATCTAAATCCTTTCATTTAGCTGCGAGACATAGAAACTTACTAGCTGATGATACAGAATGGGAAAGATGTCGAGAAGAAGCAGCACTATGTCAAATGCCACGGCAGATAAGGGAACAATTTGCATTCATTTGTATCTTCTCAAATGCTCCAAATGCATTAGCTTTGTGGGACACATTTAAAAGTAATATGGCTGAAGACTTTATGCAACGATTCAATGAACCCATTGCACACTTAAAAGCATTAATGGAAATCCAAGAAGTATTTTTAACTCATGGATTAAGTTGTGCAAGTTTTAATCTGCCTGATCCAGGTCTTATAGACATCATAAACTTTGAAGACTATGACATTCAACTACAAGCAGAAAGGACACAAGAAAGACTTGCAACTTTAAATACATTACAATTGCAAGCATTTAATGCCACAAAAAATGCACTAGATGATGACATGGTGAAAGAGCGTTATTTCTATCTTGATGGACCTGGCGTATCAGGAAAAACTTTTCTATATAATTTATTAATGAGTTTTGTACGAGCACAAGCTCAAATAGCACTTGCATTTGCCACTACTGTAATTGCTGCACTTTTGTTAGAAGGTGGAAGAACTGTACATAGTGGATTTAAACTGCCAGTGCCTATTTTAGAAACATCAGTGTCAGATATTCGCATTACATCATTACAAGCAAAAAAACTTAAAAAAAGTAAATTAATTATAATAGATGAGGCTACAATGATGTCATGCTATGCCCTCCAATGTATTGACCGTTTGCTTCGTGAAGTCATGGATAATACTTTTCCATTTGGTGGGAAGGTAATGTTGTTAGGTGGCAATTTTAGACAAACATTACCTGTCGTTGTACATGGAAATCGAACTGATATTATCGAAACCTGTATATAGTCAAGTACACTATGGAAACATTTTACCCATCTTCAAAATATGAGATCAGAAGGCCAAAATGATTTCAATGACTGGCTTTTTAAAATTGAAGAAGGAAAAACTGAGAAAATACCAAATTTACCTGACGACACTGTGCACATCCCACCTCATATGATTTGTCAACAAGATCTTATATCGGCTATATTTGAAAGTACAATAAATAACCAGGACTATTCTGAACTTGCCGACCAAGTCATACTAACATGTAAAAATAAGGATGCATTGATCCTCAATTCTGTACTTGCTGATGACAAATAAAGTCAGGCAAACTTTTTCACTGAATTCATAAACTTATTAACTCCCTCTGGAATGCCACCACATATTTTGCAGCTAAAGAAAGGTGCAATTGTCATGTTACTGCAAAATATGAACCCAAAAAAAGGCCTATGCAATGGAACAAGATTAATTGTTCAACAATTAAAGGACCATTTCATAGATGCTGAAATTTTAACTGGTACCCATAAAGGAGAGAGAGTTTTCATACCAAGGATAGATTTAGCACCAAGTGAAAGTAGTCTCCCTTTTATACTTCAAAGAAGACAATTTCCCATCATTATGGCATTTGCCGTGACCATTAATAAATCACAAGGACAAACTTTCAAATCTGTGTTTTTTCTTAGAACAACCAGTATTTGCACATGGCCAATTGTACGTTGCCTTATTACGGTGCAAAAATCCACAGGCTTTTAAAGTTTACATTGAAAACAATGAAAGTCAAGGTGATTTATTAGAGAATAGACGCATTTTTACTAAAAACATTGTCTGCTATGAAGTACTGTAACTTTCCATCAAACAAACAAAAGCCAGGCCAAACCAATTTAAAACCAAACTCGAAAATCAACAAAACCACAATATAACCACAAAAAATTCTGAAAAATTACAGACATTTCTTTTAAAAGATCATTATTACGGCAAAAAAATTAGGTTTACACCAACAATATTTCCATATTAAACTACATACAATTGTAAAACACATAGAGAACAGTGGTTACACATCGCGGACCAACTTTAAGGTTTCGCGTTCTCTTTTTAGAAAACCACTTTTCCACAGAGGAATCTCTATGTGCCAGTTAAACCAATTACTACACCAACAAACAAAGGTCACCAATCAAAAACTAACAATAAATGAAGAATTCAGTCATAATTCATGGAAGTACTGTTTATGCATGATTAGCCCCACAAAACACTTGCCTTGCATTATTTTAATAAATTCTGTTCAAATGTTAATTAACTATGTTAATGTTTATAACGTTACAAGTTTGACAACAAAATCCTTTAAAGTTCCTTACTTAGACAGATAAGAAAGTTTAAGTTTCCCCCCAAAACTTTCAAGTTGATTACTTAGACATATTACAAAGTTCATGTTAAGAGCACATGCACGTTTTTAGGCACAATGTAAATGTTATATTTCATGTTAAACATTAATCCAGGGAGTAATCCGATCCCAGTTAATGGGGTCAGGAAGGAATTATTTTCCCCCCCCGCTTTCATACAATTGGCTACGTTTCAAAGAGGGTTTTTACTGTTTGCCTTCCTCTGGATTCAATGTATATTTAAGTTAACAGTTCTTGAGGTACAAGTTGCATGTTAAAAAAAACATTACCTCAAGTTTACAATACTAATTAATCTAAAGTTCAACTGTTCTTGCATTCAAATGTTAATACTTTTACTACAAAACTCTTTAACACTTACTCAAGAAGAAAAGAAAATGTTCCAAAAATAAACATCTTTAATATAAGAATTGTACTTATTTCGACATAACTAAAAGTTTACAAGTCTCAAATACGTATATTACTAACTAAACAAATTTACAAACATATACATCTCATTGCCGTAATTTTTTTGATGGGCAAGTCGCTAGTCAAAGATAATAGGGAAACACAGAGTGTTACAGATTGCTTTGATAGTAAAAATCAAGTAATGTGTATTCTTTCCAACAGCAGTGTATGCTTATTATTGTTTACTAGCGAATTGCCCGTCAAAAAATGACCACAATCAAATTGTAAGTGAGCTAATGCTGTTTGGTGTATAATAATAAAATAAATAATAGATTAATAAAGTGGAAAAAGGAAAAGGAAAGCGCACACCAATTCCTAGTGCAGATCAATTAGATTTATTTCCAAACATTCAGGCGTAACAATTGGACACTCACATGTAGGGCCCTCTAGTTAGAGGTATCAAAAATTACACATAGGATAGTGCTTTGATCTTCCACAAGTGTTATCAATGCGGTTTCCACCAGGCTGTCTTAGTGAACACAGTGGTCACATTAATCCAAAAATCAGCATTGACCTGGTATATATCGGGTATATAATATTGGCCAACAGGCTCTATCAGAGGATAAGTGCCCACCTTTTGATATCTATGAAGTATCAACTCTGATTTCATTCACTAAGGGGTGCTAGGCCCAAAGAGTGTGAAGTATCAGAGTAGGTGGCCAAAGCCTCTATTGATAGTGTAAAAATTCAAAAGAGCAGAGAAGCCATAGATATCCAGGTAAAATCAACTAAGTGATATAGCTGAATAACCCAATAGTACCGATCAATCCATATGGGTGTCCATGTATAAACAAATAAACAAATAAATAAATAATACACTTCTGAAGCAATAAATGAAAAGAAAAGAAATGAAAAAAAGCCAAGACACCAGGAGTGTCTTTACTAGATTCGCAGACGCGTTTCGCTCATCTATTGAGCTTTATCAATGGTAATAAATATCTGTAGTATAAAATATATTAGGAACGTTTATCGTTATAGATTAATAAAGTAATATACTTTACCTATTTTGAAGTAATATATGCAGGAAGCATTCTGTTGAAGAGATGGCAATCTGTTTTGATGTTTCTGCAGCATTAGTGCTGTGGAGCTGCTGTGTAAGTGTGATGAATGTGCGGAGTGTAATAGTGTGCATGAGCGAGACAAATCCGTTAGCGTAGCTGTGTACTTCCGCATTGTATAAGTTATTGTTCTAAAATGGCGGCTAATGTGTGGTATGCGGCTGTGGGGGAATATCCGTAGCTGTTCGGTGGTGTTTTGCGTGTTTAGAGTCCTGTAGCCTCGTTTTCGTTTTGTTCAGCGCCCATTTTTTCTCTCGCTTAGGTGATTTTTGGGTGTTTAAAATCTGAAATTTGTACTTAAATCGAGGTGTAACTTTACTTGCAGAGGTCCTGGGTGCACCACCTTGATGTGGGTAAGCTTTTTATATGTTTGTTGTGGGTATTTATTGTGTTTCTAATGTGTTTGGGGTCGCGCGGGTTGCATCCTTGTTTTCGAATCTCGAAAGTCTTTTTCGGAAATTCCGTAGGTGTTGGGTGGTGTTTTGCATCTTTAGACTGCTGTAGCCTCGTTTTCGTTTTTTTTGGCTGACATTTTTTCTCTCGCTTAGAGAATTTTTTGGTGTCTAAACTTGTTTATTTTGAGTTAAATTGAGGAGTAACTTCAGTTTTTGAGGTCCTGGATGTCCCCTCTTCCTGTAGGTAAGCTTTTTATGTATTTGTTGTGTGTATTTATTGTGTTTTTAATGTTTTGATGTGCGTGGGTTGCGGACGATTTTTGCAAGGTCGTAATTGGTGATAACGTGTCTCGTATTTTTTTGGGAGGTCCGCAGTTGCTGGCAAGGAGCGCCTTCAGCCTTCGGCGCTCCTTGCCAGCAACTCCAGCTCTCGCTTTGGGTCTCAAGGCTTATGGTGTGCCACACAAGGGTATCTGGAGCAATGCAGACTGCAGAGTTTCCAACAGCTGCTGAAGAGTGCGTGGTGAAGAATCCATATGGCAAACATGGCGATCAAGGTGGTCCCACAGGTGCTCAATGGGAATTTGGAGGCCAGGGAAGTACTTGGAACTCTTTGTCGTGTTCCTGCAACCACTCCCGGACAATTCTGGCCCTATGACATGTTGCATTGTCCTGCTAGAAGATCCCATCTGCTCCAGCAAAGAGATGAGTGGACCCAGACAATGCCAAGAAAACATTCCCCAGACCATAACGCTTCCGCCACCAACGTGTGTTCTTTCAGCAACGGTTGCAGAGTGCTTGTTCTCAAAGGTTTCGTGCCTTAGACGCCAACATCTGTCCAGTCGATGGAGCAGAAAACGTGGCTCATCAAAGAAAGCAACTCTTTGCCAATCAGAAGAGGTCCAATTTCGATACTGCTGAGCAAACTGAAGCCGCTTCTGCCTATGAACCCTCGTAAGCATGGGTGCAGTGACCAGCCATTTGTTTTGGAGCCCCATACGCAACAGGGTTCCCTGTACTGACGTTTTAGACACACGTCTGGTAGACTCCTGGTTCGTTTGGATGGTGAGTTGCTCAACTGTAGCGTGTCAGTTGGCCCTCACACACCTTCACACCAGACGTTACCTTTGACAAATGGTCCGTGTTGCTCCACAGTTTCCACGCCGTTTATTTGCAGTTTGTCCACTTTAACCACAGCAGCAGACAAACAGTTCACAAACTGCGCTGTTTCAGAAATACTGCCACCTTGGCCCAAAAGCCACTGATCATGCCCTTTTCACAGTCAAATAAATTGCATATTTTACTCATAATAGTGATAGTTGATATGGTTACCGAATGCCTACATGTCACCTTTTATACCCATCAAGCCAGCTCACAACACATGCTGTATTTCATTGGCTATGTGCTGCTAACGTCAAAAGTATGCAGTGGTCAGTAAAGGCCCTCTGTTACCTGCACTCCTCTTAATTTTTTGAGAATGGCGGATAATTATTTTTATATGAAGGTGAGCTGAACAACACATATATATATATATATATATATATATATATACACTCTTAGCCCACCATATGTGAAATAATTGCTGTATAGAATTACTCTTTACAACAATCAACACACAAACCAGGCACTCACACCATACTGAGGATCGGCAGTAACCGTGAAACAGTACTGTATGTGGTTAAGTGACCTGGTTTGTGAAAAATCCATCCGTTGCTATGTCTAAAACTGTGAAATACAGTAAGCATATGCTTTAAAGGAGCCATGTTTAAAATTATTTGGATTGACAGAGTGATGGTGCATTATTTGGCCTCATTTGCATGTCCTGCCCAGTTTTCCCAGATTGCAGTGCATATACTGTGTTTCTGAGAAATTTGAGCAGGAAATAAGTTTTTATCAACTTATTTTTAGACATTCAAGTGGAATCACTGATATACTATTCCTTAATTGTACTACTGTACTTTGTATGGTGGAGGGCTTCTATCACTCTTAGCCCACCATATGTGAAATAATTGCTGTATAGAATTACTCTTTACAACAATCAACACACAAACCAGGCACTCACACCATACTGAGGATCGTCAGTAACCGTGAAACAGTACTGTATCTGGTTAAGTGACCTGGTTTGTGAAAAATCCATCCGTTGCTATGTCTAAAACTGTGAAATACAGTAAGCATATGCTTTAAAGGAGCCATGTTTAAAATGGTTTGGATTGACAGACTGATAGTGCATTATGTGGCCTCATTTGCATGTCCCGCTCCGGTTTTCCCAGATTGCAGCGCATATACTGTGTTTCTGAGAAATTTGAGCAGGAAATAAGTTTTTATCAACTTATTTTTAGACATTTAAGTGGAATCACTGATATACTATTCCTTAATTGTACTACTGTACTTTGTACGGTGGAGGGCTTCTATCACTCTTAGCCCACCATATGTGAAATAATTGCTGTATAGAATTACTCTTTACAACAATCAACACACAAACCAGGCACTCACACCATACTGAGGATCGTCAGTAACCGTGAAACAGTACTGTATGTGGTTAAGTGACCTGGTTTGTGAAAAATCCATCCGTTGCTATGTCTAAAACTGTGAAATACAGTAAGCATATGCTTTAAAGGAGCCATGTTTAAAATGGTTTGGATTGACAGAGTGATAGTGCATTATGTGGCCTCATTTGCATGTCCCGCTCCGGTTTTCCCAGATTGCAGCGCATATACTGTGTTTCTGAGAAATTTGAGCAGGAAATAAGTTTTTATCAACTTATTTTTAGACATTCAAGTGGAATCACTGATATACTATTCCTTATTTGTACTACTGTACTTTGTACGGTGGAGGGCTTCTATCACTCTTAGCCCACCATATGTGAAATAATTGTTGTATATATATATATTTTTTTTATTGACTCCTTTGGGATCACATATATAGTTGTGGATCTGTGGGCTGTCCGGAATGCTTACGATGTTGGTCACACTTTGCAAGCCTCGCACAGTGAGGCGAGCCATCGACTGCGCGGGACATAGGCGAGGTATGTGCGGCTCTTAGGGCCGCAACTGTGCGCCACGCAAAGCCAAAGTCGCTCATTGCACTGCGAGCCTCGTAAAGCAAGGCGATCAGTTGAAGCAAGCAGGACTTGCGCTGGAATGAGCACCAAAGGTGCTCATTGCACTGCGAGTCTCACGAAGCGAGCAGTTCAAGCACGCGGGACTTACGACCCATAGGAATTAGGACCAAAACCCGCACATACACATACATCCGACTTTAACGACCGAACCACGGAACTGGTAGACCGAAAAAAAACAAATATGACTCAAATTCACTTACACACTCACACACAGCACAGGGAGAGAGCCAGGAAGCCTGTTGCAAGTTAATTTGAGCCATTTTTGTAACACAACGAAAACAAGGCCGAAGGACGTAAAAATTAGCCCTAAACAGTAAAACTTCATACAAGCCACTAACATTTAACACAAGGTAGTAACACTTAACCTAACCCAGTAACACTAAACCCCAAGGCACTAACACAACCAAAGACGCTAACACTTAAGTGCAAGGCCTACAAAATACACAGAGAGAGAGGCTCGCTATGAGCGCCAAAGGTGCTCATTGCAAGCCACACGATGAGCGCCGAAGATGATGATTGCAGTGCAGGAAAGTTGTGACTCGAGATGAGCGCCAAAGGTGCGCAGAGTGCCCATAGCCTCGCATTGTGTGGCAAACAGCATTACCAGGCTTACATTTTTATTCCCGTCATTTTTGACGGGCAATTTCCTAGTATATATATATAAATGTCCAAATTCCTTTGTACAGGGACCCTCCATTTACTAGCTTATCCACTGTTCTAGTTCTCCACTTTCTTCTTGCCCTTTCTGTTTCCACAATTACAATTACTCTAGGGCTTTTGTTGATTTCCCCTCCTCTTTCAGTTTTAAATTGTGATCACTATCAAACTTCCAGTAATTCTGGAAACTAAGAGAGGTTATATAGCATATACCGGACAGATCTGCCTTAAACCAAACTCTCCAGCAACTAAATTAGTTTCTTTCTTTCTATTTTCTCTCTCTTCATTTCTCTTTCCCTCTGTTCCCCATCTGTATTTCTATTTCTATTTCCCCTTCTTTCAATCTCTTTCTCTCCATCTCTCTTTCCTTTAATCTCTCTCTCCAAGGTATAATTGCATATAAAAGGTAGTTCTTCGACATTTTAAATATAGGACTGCAGCATCCATTGAAACTAGTGCCTTATAGGAAGATAGGAGAATGGGCAGACTAGTTTGACCTAGTATCTACTGTAAAAATCTGCAATTCTATATAAAGATGAGGAGAAGGTTCATGTACAGGTTCTGCAGCCTCTTCCACCTAAACAGATAATTACAGATAACCCTGGAAAATGTGGATAAACAAGTCACATTTCCCAAAACGGTGACTACTGTTAGTAAAAGATAAAAATCAACATATAAATAAGTATAATTACAATTGGTTGTTATTAAAAAGTTTGCGTGGAAGTATTAGATAACGGCGCTTGAATATTGGGTATTTTAAGAGTGAATTAAATGAAAATATCTAATCACTATACTAATTAGTGATGTCCCAAACAGTTCGCCGGAGAACTATTCTCGGCGATTTTCGTATGTACACGTCCGCCGCGAACGGCCGAACACATGCGCTTTTTGGTTCGCCCCCCTATACTTTATCATTGAGGAAACTTTGAACATCATATATTTTATTTTATAAATTTTTTTTGTGTAATCTATGCCTGCCTGCCAGCATGTGTGTGTGACAGGCTAACACCTAACAGCTTATATTGTGCTTATTTTCACTACTCATACCTGGTGGTGTAACATACATTGAAAACAACCATTTTTTTCCTGTAATCTAATTTCAGTTGCCTGCCTGCTCACAGCTTATATTGTGCTCAGTGACATAAAACAACACTTTTTTTACTGTAATAGATTGAATAGCAATTGCCTGCCTACAGGCGTGTGTGTGAAGCCTATTGCATCTACTCTGCCAACTCTTGCCAGTGCACAGTGACACTCATATCTGGTGGCACCTTAGATTGCACGCGCAGTGCCCCAAATTTGAAGTGGGAGGACCGACCAAGCATCTTTTTCCATCTCCCGCTTCCAAAAATCCATGCCATATACATGTCCCCTGATAGTGGACCTAACAGGGATTAAACTGATAGGAATAGTACTACTTAACAGTACACACCTTATAATAACGCAGACAGAGGATACGCGTATAATCTTCCATGCTGTGCAGTGGAAGCCCCCAGACTCTGACCTGTGTATAATCTTCCATGCTGTGCAGTGATAGCTCCCAGACTCTGACCTGTGTGTAATCTTCCATGCTGTGCAGTGGAAGCCCCCAGACTCTGACCTGTGTATAATCTTCCATGCTGTGCAGTGGAAGCCCCCAGACTCTGACCTGTGTATAATCTTCCATGCTGGGCACTGGAAGCCCCAGACTCTGACCTGTGTATAATCTTCCATGCTGTGCAGTGGAAGCCCCCAGACTCTGACCTGTGTATAATCTTCCATGCTGTGCAGTGGAAGCCCCCAGACTCTGGGAGTCTGAAGAAGAGGAGTCAGAGGAGGAAGGTGGCTTTGAGGTGGTGGAAGACCAAACACAGCAGGCGTCCCAGGGGGCTTGTTGTCACCTTTCGGGGACCCTTGGTGGCTGGGTGGAGGAAGAGACCTTCAATGACATCAGTGAGGACAAGGAACGGACATGGCTAGCTTGGTATCCAACCTTGTGCAAATGGGGAGTTTGCGGTTGTGCAAAGGGACTGTTTGCTTTTGTTTGCGGTGCATTCAACGGGGAGATTGGTCTGTTACTGTGAAGCGGGTGTAACCCTTACACTACCTGATCGATACAACATCATACCTGATTTTTTAAAGCATGTTATTCCAAACAATTTAGGAACGTTAGGTGATTTATGCCCTTTATGGCTTAAAACCAGACTCTGCCTCAACTATGTAATTTTCCGTGGGAGTTTTGCCATGGATCCCGCTCCGGCATGCCACAGTCCAGGTGTTAGTCCCCTTGAAACAACTTTCCCATCACTATTGTGGCCAGAAAGAGTCCCTGTGGGTTTTGAAATTCGCCTGACCATTGAAGTCTATGGCGGTTCGCCGTGTTCGTCCCGTTCGCAAAAATTTGATGGAAGTTCGGGTCCGCTGTTTGCGAACCTAAAATGTGATGTTCGCGACATCACTAATACTAATGACTTTATCAGGGTTCCCTGGTGGTCCAGTGGTTAGGAGCCGGTGCTTTCACCGCTGCAACCTGGGTTTGATTCCAGTTAGAGAACCAAGAGGAGGGCCCTGGTGCACTGCACGACTGGTAGCTCCACCCGTGCACTGGACCACTGATGCCTTCTGCTTAGAGCATGCTCTTTTTTAAAACTATACTTAATAATGGGTAAAATATTGTAGAATCAAACAAGGCGGCAGACAAAAACTTCTATAAGGATAGCCTCCTTTACAGATCCCCTTCCATAACCTGGACACCTGATGGGGGGAGAAGCAGATTTGCTAGAAGCTTAACACTAAGGTTCATATGTAAGTTCTAAAAATGTATATTATTGTCCGGCGCACAAATATGAATGGCCCACGGGAGCATAAAACCAATATATGCCGCTTGAGCCCCAATGCATGCAGGTAATGATATGTTTGTTGTATATAACCATGATTTACTTGTGTGGTTGTCCTATCCAGGGTTGAAGGTTTAGCTGGAGTTAGGAAGAGATTAAACATTTCAATTTTATCCAGGCATTTGAATAGACTTTTTTTGCATAATGTGAATTTAAAAAAAAACTAAAAGAAAGCTGTAGAACAATCTGTTTGTACAACTGATGATGTAAATTCTATAAGGTAACATCTATCTATCTATCTATCATCATTATCTCTTTCCTTCTGAAAGGTCTATATTTTTTCAGAACAATTGCAAAATAGATTTTTTTATACTTTACAACCATACGTAATCTAGCTCACATCTTAACCACCTCTCATTTTAATAAACGGTTTACAATCATAGCCATCCAATCATGATCTTATAGAGCAAGCAATGTGGGTGGAGACATCAAGCCAATTCCTAAACATATTGTAAGTCTGTTTGTGTTTATGCTCAAAAAGGGAAGATGTAAAAGTGCATTGAACAGACACCATTTCTATCATGTAGTTAATGAAGCAGCTTTGAAATATTATAAAAGCTTAGCATTGCATGGGAAAATGCTAAAACAGGTTACAAATGTATGTTTACTTCCTCTAAAATTTGAACCAGGCCAGGAACTCCCTGTGAAAAAAATGGAGGGATTTCTCCATAGAGATCCATAAATCAGCTGGTACAATGTCCTAATACATCCAAATAGGATTCAGTCAGGTGCGAGGGGCTGGTTAGCTGAGAGTTGTGCCTTATCAAAAGCAAGTTGTGAAGAGGTTAAAACATTGCTCAGATCTCATCCCTCTACCACTAGATGATAAAAATGTTCTATCTTTTCATACCTAAGCTAACTGTCACTTCCTTCCTAATCCATGCTATTCCTTATTAGCTCTTCCCCAGGTCTCTGCCTCCTCCATTACCTTTAGATTGTAAGTAGCGAGTTTCCAATCTTGTAGGGTACAAAGACTCTAAGCTTAAAACAGGGCTCTCCAATTTTGCGGTTTGCCAATATTGTTTCCTTCCTTGTTCTTATTCCCTGTACAGTGCTACGTAATATGTTGGCGCGTTATAAATAAAAGTTAATAATAATAATAATAATAACAATAATTGCTGCAGCAGAGCAGTTAAGGGGTTACACATTCCTGTCTGTGAACAAGCAATATAAGATGATGAAGTGCATGGTACTCTAAAACGGGTTAGCTGAGATTTGTGCCTTATCACAAGCAAGTGGTGACGAGGTTAAAACATTGCATCAGCAGAGCAGTTAAGGAGTTACACATTCCTGTCTGTGAGCAAGCAATATAAGATCATGAAGTGCATGGTACTCTAAAACATGCAGAATCATGCTTGCACAAACCCAGAGAGCTATATTATATTAGCAACTGTGAGAAAGAAAGTGATGTCAGGAAAAGTAGCGGGGTTGTACCCTTAGCTGGTAAATGTTATGACAAAGAAACATCTTATGGGGATCAAGTAGAAGATGAGAGTGATTGATCTTGATTTATTTGTAATGCGCCAACACATTCCATAACACGGGGTATAAATCAAAACATTTTTCAAAACATTTCTTAACACTTTGCAAAAGAATGGAGGGCCCTGTTATTGAGCTTAAACTCAAACATACAAACATACATAGAGCTATCCCTAAAACACCACAAAGACTGAAAACTTGCAAACTTACCATCTAAAGGGTAAGGGTGAGGTAAAGCTGTGATTGATGCTTTGTGCATATTACCGTACTTTGTAATTAGATATAAAATGTTTTACAGTGTGCAAGGGTTTACATTTGCCAGTGTGGTTTACAGGGGATTCTATAGTTCTGGCATAGGAAATGGGTGGGGGGATGGGGGAAATCCCCCAGATTATATGACAAAAATAGTCAAGCAATACCAGAGTTTGCCACTAGAGGGCTATGGAGCAGAATGTCTCTCCCAGGAAAGCTTTGATCCAGGAAAGCTTTGACTCTTCTCCTTTTTAACAACCCTGGGTGGATGCCACGAACAACCAGGACTCAGAAGCCTAACTGGCAAGACTCAGCAGAAAGAGTATTTGCACAAAGGTACACACAACATCATAAATAAATAAATATGTGTAGTATACCGTTTCAAGCATCTATTTTTGCACCACAACACCTGACTTGCAATATATCCAGTTTCATATCATTCAGACTCACTTCTACTCTTAGTTCTTTATTCTGTTATTTTTAAGTCTTCGCTTTTCCAATCTTACTTCCAACGTTCCCTCTCAGCTTTCTGGTTCTTGTTTTTTACAAATTCCTCTTCCCCTTCTTTTCCCTCATCACCCATATTCCACCTACTCTCACACACATTTTCCCCTTGGAAAGTATCATTGAGGGAAATGATAAATGATACTGAGGTGGGAGGAAGCCTGTGTTAGGCAGTGATATGATAATGAGAAGAAATAAGGCCTGTATTAGGCTAATGAGAAGAAAGAAAGCCTGGGTTAGGCAGTTATATGATAGTGAGGTGGAATGAAGTCTGTGTTAGGCAGTGTTATGATAGTGAGGAGGGAGAAAGCCTGTGTTATGCAGTGATATAATAGGAGGGAGGAAGCCTGTGTTATGAAGTGATATGATAGTGAGGGTGGAGGAAGCCTGTGTTATGCAGTGACATGATAGCGAAGATGAACGAAGCCTGTGTTATTTGGTGACATGATAGTGAGGTGGGGGGAAACCTGTTTTATGCAGTGATATAATAGCGAGGAGAGAGAAAGCCTGTGTTATGAAGTGATATGATAGTGAGGGTGGAGTAAGCCTGTGTTATGCAGTCATATGATAGGGAAGAGGAAGAAAGCCTGTGTTATGCAGTGACATGATAGTGAGGTGGGAGGAAGCCTGTATTATTCAATGATAATAGTGAGGAGGGAGAAAACCTGTGTTATACAGTGATATGAAACTGAGAAGGGAGAAAGCTTGTGTTATGCAGTGATGATAGTGAGGAGGAGAAGCCTGTGTTATGCAGTGATATGATACTGAGAAGGGGGTATACTTGTGTTATGCAGTGATGATAGTGAGGAGGGGAAGCCTGTGTTATGCAGTGATATCTGCCCATTCTATCAACCCAAAAGTCTGGCTTATTAAGTCCTTAACTGTGTTTTACTCTACTATTCCAGTTATCTATCACTCTTTCTGTAAAGGACTACTTTCTTTTCTTTTTCTCTCTACATTTATATATATATATATATATATATATATATATATATATATATATATATATAGTATAGTATATACATATCTACTTTTCTCTGTCTCTCTTTCTTATGTTATCTCTACTCTGCAGAATTGTAACACATTAACTTTACTTTTATACTAGTTTGTTAAAATACAAAATTGGAGAGGAGCACAAAAAAATATGAACAACAGCAAAAATGCATGGTGTTGTCGATTTAGGTTATTTTAACACACACATGAAAGTTTGTACTTACAAAATATAATAACTGCAGAATGATGTCCACAATCTCTGACAGTACACAGTCTTGTTAAGAGAAGATAGACCTTACAAACAAAGGGTATGAGATGAATCAAAAGGTTATCTACTTAATACTAAAAAAGTCAATTATCTTACATAACACATATGTTAAACATCTTTTGATGAAATTAAGGTTCACAAAAGTGTACATAATCTGCCATAATACATGGCATTAATAAAAGATATCTACATATGTTTTTATGCCAAATAATTGACTTTTTTTAGTAGTTTTTTATGTTTTACAATATTTATGAGTGTATTAAAATAACACAAACTTACTTCACCATATATTTCTTCTGTTTTTTTCTCCTTTATTTTAACAAGCTGATTTACTCTGCTGGGAGGTCTCAAAATGTCCAGGATAGCAGCTCACTATTCATCCATACTTGGACTGACACCATTATAATTGAGGGAGAATATGTATTATCTCAGATCACTGCTTCTACTGACTTTGTTTAATCTGTGTGGTATGTTTTCTTTATACTTCTTGGCTGGCCTTGCCTCTCTTCCCTTGGAGGCTGTCTGTCCTGGAAATGTATTGTCCCTTTAAACTTCATCCTCCCAGATTTTTTTGGGCTCCTATACCCATGCTGGGTAACCAAAGGCTCCAATAGACAGCTATATCTTAAATTGCCTTGGTGGTATCAGTGTTATCTATATTACTAGTAAATTGCCCGTCAATGAAGGTATAAGTTTTCATTTTTCTCTCCCTCCCTTGTGTCTCTCCCCCTTCCCTGTGTCTCCCCCACCCCTGTGTCTCTACCCTCCTTCCCTGTGTCTCCCCCCACCACTGTGTCTCTACCCCCCCTTCCCTCCCCTGTGTCTCTCACCCTTCCCTCCCCTGCGTCTCTTCCTCCCTCTCCCCTCCCCTGTGGCTCTTCCTCCCTCTCCCCTCCCCTGTGTCTCTTCCTCCTTTTTCCCTCCCCTGTGTCTCTTCCTCCCTCTCCCATCCCCTGTGTCTCCCCCCTCCCTTCCCTTCCCCTGTGTCTCTTCCCCACCCTCTCCTGTGTCTCTTCCCCTCCCCTGTGTCTCTTTCCCCCTTTCCCCTCCCCGTGTCTCTTCCCCTCCCCTGTGTTTCCCCCCCCCCCCCTGTGTCTTACACCCCTCTCCCCTGTGTCTTCCTCCCCCTTTCCCTGCAACTTCCTCTGCAGCTTGCAGCTGTTGGTGCGAGCTGCTCATGCGGGGCTCTCCCGCGCAATGCGCTCACACCATGTGCACGGGCATGCAGCTGCTGCCTCAGCCATGAGCTGTGCATGCACACACACTATGTGCGAGCGCATGCAGTATCCATACAGAGCTGCATATGCATGTAGCTCTGTACAGACTTAGGAAGTAGTGGTAAGTGTGTACGCTCCCATGGAGTGTTACACACTTACCAGAATTATTATAGTTGATAGTTTTGGGACATACAGTAGATGACTATTAAACAGGGGTTAAAAGTAACTGAAGGTGACTTGTAGCTTGGATAAACTGCTTTGTGGCTAAAGGGTCACAGCCAAAATCCAAGTTCCTGTTCAAATGAAAAGTACACATATAAATAAATAGAATTACAATTGGTTAGTATTAAAAAAAAAATAAAAAAAATAGTAGAAGTGAATTGCAAAGTTTGAAAGTTTAAAATATAAATTACATTAAAAAGTGCTCTCACTTTCCTAAAGACTTTATTTCACATGTTCTCTCACAGTGGAAGAGTTATAAAACCCAAGAGCATGATCAGTTTGATTTATAATAATAGTCACAGATACAACAATTACATTATTTTCATTACTCTCAACTATACCAACTAGGCAGTCTCTTGTGGTTTATTAAAAAAAGAAGAGTTTCTCCTGTTCAGGGTAGAATTGCCAGACTGATATACTAGAGGATATTTCTCCCTGTGAAGGGCACACGTGAGCTACAAGAGGTTGCTCTCATAGTCGGTTATCATGTCCATAGAACTAACCTATTAAGGTCAATTCATTCTCTGATTGAGCACCTCTAACTTTGTTTTTTTTTTTTGTTTTTTTTTTTTATTGTTTTCATTCAACAAATATAAAACATAAAACATATCATTCATAATAACTTACACATACATAACAAAAAAAAAGCATCACATAGATGTCCTATAGTAAATATAACCTGGTGAGGGCAAAAGGAGAGCAAGAGTGGGAAAGTCCTTTAAACTAATGCATATGTTGATCCCATAAGACCCATTTATCTATCATTTTCTTAGATATTAGTGGATTTAAATACAGAAAATCTATTTCTATCTTTCTATTACGTTCAATTAATATTTCAATCTCATTCCATTTTGGAATATCTGCTTTTTTCCATTTCCTAACCAATAGCCATTTAACTATCATCAAAATATTAACAATGATGGCGACTTGATTCTGTTGCAAATTCTGGGGTCAGGTGAATATCTAATGTAGTTATTCTAGAGATACGCATACAAGATTCTTGCCAAATTCCCCTGATCTTTTCACAGTGCCACCACATATGCACATATGTACCGGGCTCATCACATCCTCTCCAAAATTGTGGGGATTTAATTTCTGGTGCTATTCTATGAATATCTATAGGGACAACAAACCACCTTTGACATACCTTAAAGTGTATTTTTTTATATGAGGAACCGTTTAACCATTTGGCAGTCAAGAAAAATGCCTTGAATCATCTTTCTTTAGTAAAACTGATATCTAGTTCTCTTTCCCATTTTTGCATTGGGCTTGATTTAATATCATCTTTCATTGTTCTTATGCAATTATAATATTTGGACAAAGAAATGTCCTTACTTGATCTACTCAGAGTTTCAAATTCAGACAGTTCTCTGGTGGGATTCAAGGCATATTCCAAGTTCTTAATTAAGCTTTTCAACTTAAGGAATTTATGCCAATTCTCCTCAGGTATGTTATATGTCCTACACATTTCCTCAAATGATCTGTAAGAACCATTTTTATATAGATCTGCCATAATCAATACATTCCACTGTTCCCAATTACAGTCATGAGTTGGAGAGATCCGGTCCAATACTGCGAAGAGGAGCGCAATCGGGGAGGGAAAGGGAACTAAATTCAATCCCCGGTTGGACCAATCGCAAGATTTCAATATCGCTCTAACCACCAGAGAGAATCTCCTCCTAACCCTCCACTCTGGTATCTTGTGCCACATCAAATCATTTATCTCCACCTCTTTTATTAGCACTCTTTCTATATTCCAATATATTGGTTGGGAATCTGACTTCTATAGATTTTTTAAATGTGACAGGTTTGTAGATCCATTGTCTTTTCAATGCGTGATCTTTTCCCCTTTAACAAAAAGAGGTTTAACTTTGTTTGAAATGTGTTGACTACATATTTAGGGATTTGGAGATGTATATTCCTCATAAAATATATAATCTTAGGGAGAACCACCATTTGTTGTTGAAATTCTGCCTATCCAGGAGAGAGGGAGTCCTTCCCAACCCTCCAATATAGAAAATATATGTTTCTGTTGATTCTTAAAATTTTAATCCACTAATCCACCTTGTCAGGTCCGGAATAAAGTAAATACCTAGATGAGAAAATCCCAAAAATGCCATTTGAAAGGATATTTCTCCTTAAGCTGTTTTTTAGTTTCAGGGTCTAAGTTCAAGGTCATTACTTCTGATTTTACAGTATTAAGTTTATAGTAAGAAATACAACTATTACATTCAATAACTTTAAAGACATGTTCTAGTGATTTTATAGGCCTTGCAAGTGTCAACACCACATAATCGGCGAATAAAGTAATTTTATTCGCCATAGTATAAATTTTTAAACCTTCAATGTTTCCATCTGATTTTACTAATTTGGCGAATGGTTCTATCAGAAGCACGAAAATCAGTGGCCAACACAATTTTTTTTAGTACTAAATGCTAGGCCTGATATAGAAGCAGTTACATTCAAATATAGGGCTTTAATAAAAAGTGAACCAGAAAGGCCAAACACAATCCAAGTAGTCCCAGTTTAACCTATCGAATACCTTCTAGGCAATAATTGGGACTTTCTTGGTTCGGGCAAAGTCAAAAATGTCTATCAGTTTCCCTGTGTTGTCAGCTCCATGTCTCTTTTTCAAAAATCCTGTTTGATCTTTTTTTAATCAAGTTTACCATTAATGGGTTCAATTTATTAGCCAAGATTTTCTCATATATTTTTATATTGAAATTGAGCATAGATATAGGTCTGAAATTCTTAATATCTGTTATATCTCTGCCAATTTTTGGAATAGGGATCACTGCAGCCTCTAAGTTCTCTTTTGATCTTGTTACAGAAATCTTTTAAATAGCCTCCAAGGGACGCTGAAAACGCCTTGTAGTACATACTTGGATATCCATCTGGGCATGCTGCTTTGTTCATCTGTATGAAAGAATATTTCTATCTCTAAAATCTTCTATCTCTAAAGACTTCAACTGTGCTTCTGATAATTTTGGTAGGTTTATTTTTGCAAAGAATTCTCTTATTTGCTCGTTAGATGGCTTATCCAGGTCAGAGCTATTCTCTTAATCATAAAGGGAGTTATAGTACTCTCCAAAGCATTCCCCAATATTCTTGGGATGCTTTTCCATCTGACGTTTCGAATTCCTTACTTTTTCAATTCTATTGAGAGTGTTTTTAGTTTTCAGTTGGTTTGCCAACATTCTCCCTGATTTGTAAGCTAAATGGTAATACTTTTGTTGCATTTTCCAAATCTTATTTTCAATTTGAGTCTGTAAGATCTTTTTAATTCTCAGTTTGTAATACTTTGATTTCTTCAGTTATTGTTTTAATTGAATATTCTTGTTAATTCCTTGTAAATGGTATAGCTTTATATAAATATCTCTCAAGGAAGCTCCCCTAGCTTTAAGTCTTGCTGCAGACCATGAAATAAGCAGACCTCTAATTACAGCTTTAGGGAGCATTCCATCAGGATATCCTAGATGTAACTGAATCTTTGTTATTTACAAAATAATATTCAATCTGCTTTTTTAATTTATCTCTATGTTCAACTTCTTTAAACAGCGTACAATCCATTTTTGGAATGGAATTTGCTATTTTAGGAGGATTTAAATATAATTTGATGCAGGCATGTTACGACTTTTGGTGTCGATATCAATTTGTTGTACCATGTCCAATGTTTTTTGATCTAATAAAAAATAATCAATTTGGGTATAAGTTAGATGTCTAGCCAAATATAATGTATAGTCTCGATCTATCGGGTTGAGGGCCCTCCATCCATCATATACATTAAATCTGGTTAATATTCTACAAAAATGATTTGATTTCCTTATAGAATCTTTGTCTGGATCTGCTTTTACACCAAATTTCCTATCTAGACATGGATCATGGCATGTTCAAATCTCCTGATCAACTGATTTATTTAGAAAAGTCCAACATATTTAAAGGGGATAGGACACAAGTGGTGTATACAATACAATGAGAGGGAGTGACAGATAATTACAGGAGATGATCCCACATGGGTCTAGCAGTATCTTAATGGCTGGCACATGAGAACAATAGAGCTACCTTCTAATACACATCCTGTTACAACCTACACATCCTGTCTAGCACATCAGAGATGTACTTAGATAGAGTGGAGGGAGGCGTAGTGTAGTCAATAGGGGGGTCGTACTAAGTAACTCAAGTACAGTGGCAGGCACTTCAGAACTACAGACTCATAACATAAGGTGTATGCTTGCTAATGCCAGAAGCTTGCCAGGAAAAATGGGAGAGTTAGAATTATTAGCAATTAATGAAAAATGGGATTTAATAGGCATTACCGAAACGTGGTGGGATGAATCTTATGACTGGACTGTTAATCTGGATTGTTATAACCTATTTAGGAAAGATAGGGGCAATGGTAAAAGAGGAGGATGGATTTGTCTGTATGTTAAGCATGAATTTATGCCTATAGTCAGAGAAGATATTTATGCTGGAACTAGCGGTAATGTTGAATGTTTGTGGGTAGAGTTAAATAGCGGAGGAGCAAATTCTAAAAGAATATTAGTAGGAGTATGCTATAAACCCCCAAATATAGCTGAAAGGGAAGAAATACAAGTATTGTTACAGATTGGAAATGCAGCTAAGCAATCGCAGATTCTAATAATGGGAGATTTTAATTACCCCAAAATAAACTGGATAAATGAGCAGTTCAGCTAAGGGGAGCAGGTTCTTGAGTACACTCAGTGATCATTATCTGGCCCAGGTTATACAAGAGCCTACTAGAATGAAGCTATCTTAGATTTAGTCATCACAAATAATATTGATATTGTATCAAATATTGAAATAGGGCAACCTTTGGGAAACAGTGATCACAACACAGTCTCATTTGAGATTGAACTAAAAAAACAAAATTTTATGGGGCCAACAAAAACTCTTAATTTTAAAAGGGCAGATTTTAATGGTCTAAGGGCAGCAATACAAAGTATAGACTGGGACAGAGAACTGATAGGGAAAAACACTGAACATAAATGGACAACATTTAAATCCTTACTAAATATACATACTTATCACCATATACCAAGTGGGAATAAAAGTAAAAGGAGTAAATCACACCCAATGTGGCTTAACAATGATTTAAAGATCAAGATACAGAGTAAAAAACAGGCATTTAAATTACACAAACAAGAGGGGACAGAGACTGCTTTACGGGAGTACAAGGAAATCAATAAGGCTTGCAAAAGGGCTATTAGACTAGCTAAAATAGAAAATGAAAAATTAATTGCAAAAGAGAGAAAGACTAACCCTAAAATATTTTTTCAGTATATTAATGGGAAGAAGGCGAGGAAGGACACAGGCCGTCTGAAAATTAGTGACCAGGAAAAGGCAGATAAGCAAAATAGGTTATTTTCTTCGGTATACACAAGGGAGATACCAGTGGTTGGGTCTCTGCAACCTAATGGGGCTACACTATCTTTGCCGAATAATTGGTTAACGCAAGAAGTAATCCAAAAGAGGTTGGAAAAAATAAATGTTAATAAATACCTGGGTCCTGTGGAATACATCCACGGTACTGAGGGGAACTGGGTGTCTGTAATAGCCAAACGATTATATTTAATTTTTCAAGATTCACTCAACACAGGGTCTCTACCAGATGAAATGGAGAAAAGCAATGTGTATACCTATATTTAAGAAAGGGATCAAGAGCAAGATGCAGGGATTTATAGACCAGTGGAGCCTCACCTTCTGTAGTGAGGAAGCTTTTAGGAAGGGTTAATAAGGGATAATACACAGGGATATGTCTATTTAAAAGAGGACTATAGAGTGAGGAGTCAACACGGATTAATGAGAGATAGGTCATGTCAAACAATTCTAATAAGTTTCTATGAGGAGGTTGTAGTAGGAACCTGGATCAAGGCAACTCAGTGGATGTAGTCTTTTTGGATTTTGCAAAGGCTTTTGATACAGTGCCACATGGGGAGACTATTTGTGCAAACTAGTGAGATACAGGAATTTCAGTAAATATCTGCTCATGGATTGGAGAGCTGGCTTGAAAGATAGGAAGCAGAAGGGTTATTGTAAATGCAACATACTCCAATTGGACGAATGTGGTAATGGGGGTTCCTCAGGGTTTAGTATAGTCCTCATACTTTTTAACATATTTATTAATTGACTTAGGAGGTGGGACTAGGAAAATAGTGTCTCCATTTTCGCTGAAGACACGAAGTTGTGCAAGGTAATTAAATCAGATAATGATGTGCTTTTCCCTCCAAAGTGGATTTTACATAACATTGAGGAGAAGTGGGCATCTAAATGGCAGATAAGATTTAATACAAATAAATGTAACAGTTATTGCATCTGTGAAGGAAAAAAAGCCTGCAATTTATAATCTTATATGGAGGCAAGATCTAGGGGGTATCAGATATTGAAAGGGGATTTGGGAGTGCTTGTGGGACAACCACCTCAGTAACTAGTGCTCAAAGCCAAGCAGCAGCTGCAAGAGGCAAATAAAATATTAGCATGTATCAAGAAGTGTGTAGAAGCAAGGGGAGGCAAATATAATTCTGCCACTATACAAATCTCTAGTATGCCCTCAGTGTTGGAATATGGCGTACAATTTTGGGCACCTACTTCATAAAAAGGGACATTTTTAGGAGCTGGATATGGTACAGGAGGAGGGGCCAACATAACTAATATTGGGAATGGAGGGGCTAAGTCTTGAAGAAAGACTAACCAAACTAAACTTATTTTTTCTAGAAAAAAGGCATCTTAGAGGAGAAATTATTAACTTATATAAATACATCTAGGGTCAGTATAAAGATTTGTCAAGGGAGCTTTTTGTGCCAAAAGGTTTTCAACTGGCAAGAGGACATCCCTTAAAGAAAGAAAGGGGTTCTTCACAGTAAGGGTGGTTAATCTGTGGAATTCTCTACCAGAAGAGGTGGTGATAGTGGACTCAATAGATAACTTTAAAAGGGTACTGGATTTTCTAATTAAAAAGGGTATTCAGGGTCATCCTGGATAATTAGAGAGTATTGATCCAGGGAGAAATCTGACCGCCAGTATCTGGGGTTAGGAAGGAATTCATTTTTTTCCCCTTTGAGACAATCAGCTA
The DNA here is from genome assembly GCA_027410445.1 of Discoglossus pictus. NCBI lineage: Eukaryota > Metazoa > Chordata > Amphibia > Anura > Alytidae > Discoglossus > Discoglossus pictus. Next base: position 157,307,626 of record CM050168.1, on the reverse strand, counting down.
AGTTTCACTCATTTTTTTTCTGTTTGCCTTCCTCTGGATTAATTAATAATTAAAGAAAATAAAAATTAAATATTTAAATAGTTGATTAATCATTAACAACTAATTAATTAATAACTAATCTGCATATTGCAGATCAGAGGAGAACCTAAAAGGTTGAACTTGATGGACTGAAAGTCTTTTTTCAACCTTAATTACTATGTAACTATGTAACTATACAGGGCAGACTTAATTTGCTAACAATGGGCCAGAACAGATAAAAGTACAATAGAGGTGTCTGCTCACTCAGCACACCCTGTTCTAACCCCATCATGATCCCCCAGTCACAGTTTAAACATAACACAGAACACAGTAATATTACATAGGGATTACACACAGTATACAGGTTAAGGCAGGGGTATATACCATAAGAACACATGAAGCATGGCGGTACACTATGGCCCTATGCTTTGGGGCAATTCACCCCACCTATGTTCTGGGGCTATGATACTAACGGATGATAGTGTTGAACTGCAGACCATAGCCCAAGTACAAGTCTTCATCCAAAGAAAAACAATGTTGGCCCAAGTGACCACTGCATAAGTCCCAGTGCATATCGTCTGGCTGGAAGGGGTAGGAGGTTTTGCCCTGTCTAGGAGTGGTTGCCCATCCTTCAAAGAAGTGTTCTCAGTCTCTAATCCCAATTTCTGTAGGGTCTTAGCATGGGTGTAGTATAAAAATATAGTATAAAAATACCACACAACTGTTTCTCTACACACACTGAAAAATTGGGGGGGGGGGGGATTTATCCCCCTCGTCCCTCCCATTTCCTACACCCATGGGTCTTAAGTTAATAGTCTATTTGTACAGTCCTTCCAGGGGGTATCCAGGCAAGTAGCCACTTCTCAGCCACCTCCCGCCTTTTTATTCACATCATCTGGGATCCCAATCCTCAGGGCTCCAGGTAACAACACAGCATAACCCCATCTCCATTCCTTTCACTAACCAACCCCAAATTGCAGGCATCAATATTGGGGACTATATCTATGGTCTCAGGAACTAGGATCTTATCCAGGGGCATACTGTTACCCCCTTGGACACAGGCAGCTATGGGGAAAAACAGCAGAATTCATGGTTAGGGTCTCTATATGCAGACCCTTTCCTGGCTGAGGCTCACCTGGGGTATAAGACTTTGCTGGGGTAGGTGCAGCTCCGGGTCGGTATCCACAAGGGCTGTAAAGTTGGGATCACTTTTGTAGTTAGGTACACGGTGTCAGGTCCTCTGGTACCGTCCGTCGCTTGCCCATATCCTTTAACTCTGGGGCTGCCTGGACTGTGCAGGGCTTGGGAGTGGAGCCTCAATTTGCTCCTTCCTCAGGGTCTCAGTGCCAGTGCCCTCACCTTAACTTCCACACTTATCTGGATCCACATTTATCCTGATCCACCTGATCCATGCTGGTCAAGAGCTTCAGGGTCTCAGGGGACGCCCCCTCTCCTGATAACCTCATGCCCCGATCTGGCATAACACTCTCCATGACTGTCAGCCTTGGCACCTGGACATCAGTAATCTGATTCAGGACAGGTAATAGTCCATGGGTAGTTGGGCAAATTCTCAGGGCTTGCATCCCCCTGTGCCAACTGTTCAGTCTCCAGCTCCTAGCATCTGGAACTTCTCTGGTTGTCGGTTGTCTCCCAGTGGCCTTTGCTGCTTAACACTACTCTCCAGTCTTGCATCTACAGGTGTCTGGACTGCTCTCCTGGCCTCCCTATACTGGTGGGTTCCCAGCAGTCCCTCTGATCTCGCCTGTTCTATAGCAGTCAGATCTCCAGGTACCTTCTGGTTTCCTTCCTCCACCTTATACGGGTGTAGCCAATAGTCCATTTCCTCTGGCAGTGTATCCTCTGCTAGCTCAGCTGGGGAAGCATGGGGTAACTCCAAGTACTTGAGCAAGGTCTCACCTGGGCCCACCTTCTCATGCAGTTCCTCATACTCTTTTTCCAACTACATTTCTTAATGGATCAATGGTGTGAGCAACTTTTCTTTTTCTGTCCCTGGGTCTATTTCTACGTCTATTTGGCATTGTGCCAATAGGATTTCCCAGCGCTCTGCAGTTCCAAGGCTGCACTTTGGATCTCCCTGCAGCACATCAGCGAGCACTTCCACCAATCCAAGCCTGTAGAAGGAGGGCCCTTGTGATGCAGGAGTTGGAAGCATTAGGTCCACATACTCATGTTCCAAGTCGAACTCCAACCACACCAGATCCCCAAGTCGTTCTGCTAGCTTCTCACCCGGCTGGAGCCCAAAGGAAGCCATCCTCTTCTGTTGCAATCTGTTGCCTTCACCGCTTTGCTTTCTGATCACCTCCGCTTTGCAGGCCTCCATGTGGTCCATGATCCCCTCTATCCAGTGCTGGCCTTCCTTGCACTTGGACCTGGATTTGAAGGTTTGGCAAAATCGGCAATCGGTTTCTGCGTCCCCGCCAAGCCCCAGAAAGTACTGGACTTCAAAACTGCATAGATCATCATATACCATCATTGCTGGCGCTTCTTGCACTGAGATCCCACCACTGCCCCCAGTTGTAACAATCTACTCTTCTTGTGGGGCTTGAGAAAGCTTAGTAGAGCAGACCCTACCCCTCAGTATCATTTTTGGTCCATTTAGAATCTCTTAGCCAGACACTCCCAATGGGGCAGTCTGTCCTCTATGGTGGCTCAATGGACCAGGATTCAGGCACTGGAAAGGGGGACACTGTGACATCGTCCTTTACCATAGAGCTATAATAATCATGTGAAGATAAGTCATTTGGAGAGAGGGGGCCTTTTCATGTAATGTATGCTTAAATTTCACAAATTTGAAGCTGAAAGGGACATGGAACTTTTCTAGATTTCACTAGGAATATAATATACCTTAGTATCTATTAACTTCTGCGTACTTTACTTGCACTTTTATTAATTAACAAGTCTGTTTTCTGCCTAAAATCTTGCAAATAGTTCCTAACTGGTTTCTCCCATCTGGAGCTCTATGTACAGGGTGTGCAGTGTCTCATAGTAACAAATCACTAGCAACATGCTACTTGAGAGAAGTCACTAATTGGCTAATTTGAAAAACTGCACTTCACAGTCTCTGTATTAATTAGCTCTATGTGCTACAGGGGGTAGACCCAAACAGGTACAAACTAAATTATTTTAGGTAGAAAAAAAAGAGCTTTTAAGCACTTCTTTATAAAATAAGGTACTTAAAAGTAAATAAATGCATAGGATTGTTATATTACTGGTGAAATCCAGAAACCTTTCATGTCACTTTAATTATGAAATACTTCCACTCACATTTACTCATATCAACAAATTGTCATTATATTTTTCTGCTGGGTTAAATAAATCATGTACATTATTTGGTGCTGCTGGATATTGGAAGGTGATACCAAATTATACAGTTTTGGGAAGATAAAGAATTTGGCTACAGGGAGTGGAAACTTTATCTCTTCAGTGGGAGAAACAATATATTGTATGTACAATTGGTTATATGAAACTGGTGGGAAAATTAGACTCGAGGGCTGGAGGTTTGGCCCTCAATGAGTTATAGGATCCGTTGATGAAAAACTTGATGTTTGTGAAGTTTGTAACAGATTCAAACATAACCATCTGTGTAAGTCATAAGCCCAAAAGATGCCATGCTTGTGCCATCCATATTTCCTGCTGGCTTGGGGACTGAGTGGGTGCATTCTCATTTTATCTATTATAGTTGGATGGGTTTTAATGATTAAGTGGTGAATATAAAATTTCAGCACAGGATATCTTCCCCCGCCAGTTTGGTACACAACACGTGCAAGTAACATTGCAAGCCCTGCAACCCCTCTGAAGCCTTGGAAAGAAAGTATGACTATCATGACATCCTCAATGCACTAGCACAGCTGCTAAAATAAAGATTTCTTTGGAGCCTCGCAGTAAAAGAATAATGGCATACAAATGTGGAAAATATAAAAATGTTTACTAATTTATTGCTTTCTAAAATGTTGAGGTAAATTTACTGCAGGAAAAACACTTTTTATTAACATTCAGTTGATCAAGTACACATTACCTATAGTTTTCTGTTATACTATGATGGAAGCCCCGCTGTGTTTTTATTCCTCTGATGGCAGCTGGTGTTGGATTGCAGTTTGGGTAGTTTTTTTGTTTTTTTGTTATTGGAAAAATAGAATTTGACTCCGTGACCTAGCTATATAATTGCCCTGTGCGTCAGCCGAAACTGTATCTCTGCAGTACGTGTACAGTGAAGTGACATTTACGTAGCGTATTCTCTAGTTACTGACACTTCCTCCAGAATTCAAGGGGCAAGTACGTTTATAATCCTACTCGAGATCTAGTATGTACTGCTCTCAGTCAAAGACTGTTTCTCACCTCCAGTTTTCAGGATAGGATTTAAGAAACACTGTAGGTCAAGAACAATAAAAGCACTTGTTTGTGACATATGCAACAAACAGCAGCTGTGTAAGACATAGATTTTTAGAGAAACATCAGAATTTTTTTATTTTTTTAATATTTTTTTATTAAGAGTATCAAGGTAATACAATAATACACGTGTTTCAACGATAAAACAAGAATGATATAGACAATGTCCTTGAAAAATATAAACATACAAATAAATAACCTTTTAACTTCAATTATCGACTTTTTGCTCTCTCTCTCTTTTTTTTGTTGTTATATGAATTCAGATTACTTACATATAAAAATACAGGTTATCGAACTTGTAACCTAAAAACAAAGGAAAAAACACGCCTAGGGTAAAGGGAAGGGGGGGAAGGAAGAACAGGAGAAGAGAGGGACATGGAAAATCAGGATCCACACCCTGATTGTCCTAAGAATTAGAGAACTCTGTAACTTTTACCATCCGATCTTAAGGATCCAGGTGTCCCCAGCATGAAGCCCATTTCTTGTATGATTGATTCAGGTCAGCTGAGATAACGCTCATATCATATATGAACTTAAGCTTACGTAAAACTTCACTATATGTGGGTATTCCCCGATTTCCAGGCTTTAGCTAGCGTAACTCGAGTTGCCAAAAACACTTGGTGTGACAAAAGTTGAGCCTGGTTACTAAGGCCCTCTATGGGTAGACCTAAAAGAGCTTCTTCCGGTTTTTGGGGAATCCTGCAATCCCAGAGTTTCTTCCAAGATATCATATGTCCCCAGCCAGATGTGGGCAATCCTAGGGCAATCCACAGGACATGTTTAAGAGTACCTAAATCAGTACACCCCCTAAAACAATTACCCTTCCAAAGAAGGATTGGAAAGCTTCAACCTAGCCGGTGTTAGGGTAACCACCTCAAAATAGTCTTGTGTGAATTTTCCCCTCAATATTACGTTCAATGAGGAGCCTGCTGTCTGTTTATGTATTTTATTCCATTGAGCCTCGTTTAAGTCAATGGCAAGTTCCGACTCCCAAGATTGTTGATGATGTAATTTAGGTGGTGTGGTCTGGTATGTTAGGTAGTTATAAATAATAGAGATATTCCGTCTGCCAGTCGGATTGTCAAGGCAACATTTCTCAAATGGAGTAGTCCTGGCAGCGGCATTACATTTGATTACTTTGGAGATATTGACATGTATCTGGGACAAATTAAGCCATTCCCTTAATGGTAAATGGTGTTCTTCCCTAAATGCTGTAATAGACCACTGTCTATTACCCCTCAACAGATCAGCCACCACCGTAAATTTATTGTCTATCCACCACTTAAATTGCGAGAGTCTATCAATTAGTGCCGTTCTTTGGTATACCCACAATGGGGCTGTCCATGAGCTTGTTTCAACCAGTGTGATTCTCTTGTTTGTCTGGGTCAGAACTGCCAGAGACTGGACCATGCAGTTAGTAAAGGAGGCATTCCCCAACTTAGAATGTAAGCTAAGCCAAATAACCTGTTTAATGTGGAGGCCACTTTGTTTAAAGATATTTGTTTCTATTTCTACCCATATTGGCACTTGTTCTGTACCAAACCATTTAGTGATTTGGGCTAATCTAGTGGCTTTACAATATTTCAATAGGTCTGGGAGGGCCAGCCCTCCTCTGGCCTTTGCAGCCTTCATGGCTGTTTTATTTATTCTAGGTCTTTTATAGTCCCAAATGAAGCGAGAGATTGCCCCCTGAATAGCCAAGATATCCTTGGAACGAACAGCCGTTGGAATGGTACGGAAGAGATACAGGAGCTTGGGCAAAATATTCATTTTGATAGCGTGAATCCTCCCTAACCACGAAATTTTGTACGAGGACCACGTATTTAAATCCGTATTAAATTTTTGTAATGAGCGCTGGGAAGTTTGCTGAGTCACGTTAGGCCAGATTGTCTGGGGATAAAAAACCTAGATATTTAATGTTGTTTGGACCCACTTAAAAGGAGAAGTTTCCTGATAATTGGGCTTTCAACTGCTCTGGTAAGGAGACATTTAGCGCTTCACTCTCACTCTAATTAATTTTAAAGCCAGAGATCCTACCAAAAAGTTCAAGAGCATGGAACAGGTTAGGGAGACTGACTAATGGTTCGGAGATAGTAAGCATGACATCATCCGCGAAGAGGCTTAATTTATGTTCCCTCTCTCCCACTCTAACTCCCCTTATATTCATATCCTCTCTGATGGTTACCGCCAGAGGTTCAATACACAAAGCAAAGAGGAGAGGAGATAGAGGGCACCCCTGCCGCGTCCCTCTCGTGATTTTAAATGATCGAGATTTAAACCCCTGGTATGCAACATATGCTGTCGGGGCCGAATATAATGCTAAAATACCCTTCACTAACTTCTTGCTTAGGCCAAATTTATGTAGTGTCTCTGCCATATACACCCAATCGATCCTATCAAAGGCCTTTTCCGCGTCAAGGGATAACAGCATTAAGGGCGTATTCTGGAATGATGCTACATCAAGCAAGTTTATGATCCGTCTGGTGTTGTCTGGCGCTTCACGACCCTGGATAAACCCAACCTGGTCTGGATGTATTAGGCTCGGCAGCACCTGAGATAGCCTGTTCGCTAAGATTTTAGAGTAGAGTTTAACATCACAGTTGATCAAGGAGATAGGTCTATAACTTTTACATTGAGATGGGTCTTTACCCTCCTTAGGTATTACTATCACTTTGGCTTTCAGGAATTCTGCCCTCATAGGCTTACCAGACAAAAAATCATTAAAAAGCCGCTGAAGATGGGGTGCTAACGTATCTATAAATTGCTTATAATAAAAATTTGTAAACCCATCCGGGCCAGGTGCTTTATGAGCCTTGGTCTCTTTTATAGCTCTCTTAACTTCAGTTAGATCTATGGGCCCATCCAGCAGATCTGAATGTCTGGCATCCAGTTTTAGGAGTTTAATAGAAGATAAAAAAGTGTCTATTTGGGTCATATGATCAATCGAGCCCGACCTAGCAGGTGCAGAATACAGATTGGCCTAAAATTTTTCAAATGCCTCCGTAATGTCACGTGGCTTATAGATAATTTTATCATTCTCCATCTTTAGTTTTGGAATAAAAGAGTTTGCTCGTTGCTGGTTGAGCTTTCTGGCTAGCATTTTATCTGGCTTATTCGGGAGTGTGAAATACTGAGATTGGGTTCTTTGCAGTAGTGTTACCGCTTTTTTACGTAAAATCTCCTGCAACTGTTGTTTGAGTTTAAATATTTCCGCCTGGGTCTCAGGTGGTCTCCTAGAGAGGGGGATTGCTTGAACGGTCGAAATTTTTTTGTTAAGTATATTTATTTGGGCTAACTCTGTTCTTTTAGAGCATGCACCAATCTGAATGCATTTACCCCTTATCACTTCTTTGTGTGCAGCCCAAACTCCATTTCTCTCTACCTCACCCTCACCATTTAGATCAAAATAGTCTGTTATGGCGCTATGTATTTTATCTTTCGTGACTACGTCATTAAGTAGAGCTGGATTAAGTGCCCACGAAGAGGAGCACCCTTAGGCAATAGGTCATTTAAGGAAATACATACAACATCATGATCTGACCATGCAATGGGCCGGATTTCAGCATCCTGTAGGTTCGAAGCTAGCTGTTGCTGTATTAAAATATAGTCGATGTGAGAATATGAGTTATGTCTAGCCGAGTAGTGAGTGTACTCCCCTATCATTAAAATGGGTCATTCTCCATGCGTCAATCAAACCGTGGTTGTTAAGTAAGAGTTTGAAAGACTTTGTTGCGGTGGGAAATATCATTGGGGTCTGAATAGCCAGATCTATCCTTTGCTTGGTCCAGGACCGAGTTCATGTCTTCCCCCAATAATCCATGTTGATTGTTGCCAAGTCAGACATAATGTCTGAGATTTTATGAAAAAATGTAGCCTGTCCAGACATTCGGGGCGTATATATTTAGGCAGTGAAATCTGGCGTTCGTTAATAGTGCCCTGTACGAGGATGAATCTCCCTTCTGTGTCTCTGCGTGTGGATATGTGTTGGAAATGTAATCTCTTGTGTATTAAAATGGACACTCCCCTTTTTTTTTCTGGGGCGGTAGAATGAAATGTTTGCGTGAAGCATTTCCCCCAATATTTTGGGATAGAATTCTTCTTAAAATGTGTCTCCTGTACCATGACAACATCTGGCCCCATGCGACCGTACTCCCCTAGGGCAATCCCCCGCTTCACTGGCTCATTCAGCCCCTGAACATTATGAGATGCTATGCATAAAGCCATTACTCACTACTTGTTCTGAGCGACACCCAAGAGATAGAGCTTCTGATGAGTAGGTTATCCACTGAAAGCAGGTGACCTGAGGGGTGTTCTTCACTTGGACCTAATGATTCGTAGGGCTCCACACCAGGCTAGAGTAAATAGATCAAGTATAGAGAGGGGGAGGGGAGAGAAAAAGAAGAGAAGCCGGAGGGAGGAAGGAGGCGTCTAAAGGAGGAAGCAAAAATAAATAAAAAGAAATATATATATATATATTTATATTAAAGCAATGTATAAAAATAACCGTGTTGTACAATACAGTACGTAAATCTAAACCGTATACAAGTAAGTAATTACGAAAGATATGTGTATAGTGTTTGTATGGGTATATTAAGTTATATATCCAGAACAATATACAATTTACACTGAAATGAGGAGAGCAACTCGCTGTCCTCCTATAACCTATGGTGAAGCACCTGGAATCCTTGCAGAAAGATATCCAGGCGACTCGCCAAAACAAAAACCAAAATAAAGTCAAAATAGAAAAAGTTTACAAAATTACCCCCCTGTGGGGCACAGCTTCAGAAACATAACATTAACAATTAAGTGACTATAACTATGCAGATGAAATTTAAACATTAGATAGCTGCTGTAGAGGACCCTGAGCTAATATAAGAGTCGGCACCAGGTGAAAATAGATAAGATCAAACATATACATACACATACATATATCTACAAAACCCAATATTATATATATATATATCTGTATATACATACCCTCCATCTATACATATCCACCCACAGAAAACTAGGACTAAATTATCTCAACATTGTCGCTATATTTTAGCCTGGAGGCTGTGCCTTATGTAGATAAAGCTACAAAGTCCCTGTTCTACTGTCCACAGTTTTATAGGGTGTATTACGCATTGAGAAATCTTTTCCTTTTCCATTTAGTTTTTTCACCCTTCTAAAAGATTATTACAGACTTAGGTTCTTTGTTGCAGCCTAGGGCGTCTGTAGGGTCTGGCATCCAGGCGTTGGGCCGCTTCCCCTACTTCTGGTAAACAAATGTTCCAAGACGAGAGCAGCGCCATGCCCTCCTCCATTTCAAAAACTGGGTAAATTCTTCCATCTCTCACAATGTTCAATTTTGAAAGGAAAGCCCCAGGGTATACCTCCATCCTTGGGCCAAAACGATCTCCAGAAGAGGTTTGAATAATCTCCTCTTGTACAAAGTGGTCGGAGAAAGGTCAGCAAAAATGGTGGGTGTGCCACCTGCAATCTCTGGAATACCAGGTCTCGCAGCTTTCATAAAGAGCTCCTTGGTCGTGTAGTAATGAAATTTTGCAATAATATCTCTAGCGCTCTCTCCAGCAACAGGACGACCTGACAGTGCTCTGTGAATGCGGTCTATTCTGAAGTGCTTCCTTTTCTAGGTTTGGCAGCAAAAAGTTTGCAGAGATCCATCATTTAATTTGGGAAGATCTTTAATGGATTCTGGGAGGTTACGGATCCGAATATTTTGACGACGAGAGCGGTTTTCCAGGTCTTCTTGCACGTATGGAGTTGGCTTTGTTCATCTCTTAAGGTTGACACTTCTTCTTTCAGTTGGGAGTGTGCTGCTAATAAGTCCATGGTACCTCACTTCCAGGTCTGGTCACTTTAGAATCAAACCGCTTTTATTTCACCAGTAAGTTCTGCAGCCACTTTCTTGATTTCTCCAGTGATCTCAGTTCTAAAAGAGGAGATTAGATCTTTTAGATCCTGTATGTCTCCTTTCGTACTAGGAGCCGTGGATTCCATGGTAGCAATTGGGGAACGCTCGGGAGTTGAGGCTGGGCCGTTCGGGCAGACTGCGTTGGTGTCTTTGTCTTACAAAAGTCCTGGTATAGTTTTTGGTTGCCCTTCTTGTTGAGATCCCCAGCCATTCCTTTTTTATAAGAACCGTACATAAAATGTAGTTGTCAAAGTCACTTCACCTTGAGTTGTGCCACCACACCGGAGTATGGGGTGCATTTACATAGTGAGCATATTCTTATCCACTTGTGTTCAGTAAAATAGGCCGGTTAGGCATCCTCAAAAAATATTTGGTGTATTTTGAAAGTCTCTGATGATATATTCCCACAGGTCCACTAGGTGGCAGTGCAAAATAGTTTGGTTTGCAGTAATTTGGTAGATACCAGTTTTGTTCACAAGATGGAGCTAATCACATAGATTTGCTGGGAAATAGCCTCCTGGCCACCAGGTGGTGATGTTATAATGTGCTAGGCCTAGCACCGGCCAGAGAAAACTTTATTATTGTGCAGATGGTGGACTTTGATCCTCATGTACAGGGTTTCAATAGATACAAACTCTGAAGAGGTTTATGTTCATAAGGCGTATAGTTTTTTATTTTTACTATTTCTGTACACAAATTGGATTGGTGGCCAGGGTTGTCATGAAAAACATTCAATGCTGTACACTATTCAATCTTTGTGTAGGGACTTAACCTACTGAGTTGATGTTTACCAGTTAGGCAGCTTTAGATTGTCCCTGTCAGGGGGTCTATCTCTGGGGCAGGTGATATGGTGTTTCTGCTATTGCTATTGAAATAAGCTCACCATTTCCTCCTAGCAGGCCTCCAGCAACTGTCCAGGTTAGGGTTTCAGGCTGGTCTCTCTCCTTCTACTGTCCCCTGTTGCCCCACTGTCCAGTTGTCCCTCATCCAGTCCACTTTGCCAGGGGTAGTGGAAGCACTGATATATTTATCGAAACATCAGAATTTTTGAAGACTATGAATAGAGAAATCCATGTTGACTTGATTACTTCACTTCCAGAAAGCTTGATCATAATGGAATGTTTTTTTTTTTTATATATAAATTGGGGGAGTAAGGAAGAAAGACGTAGAGGTCTCAAGTCTTTGTTAGATAATTGAATCTGATTAAAATCGACAAAACCCCTTTCTCCTTACAGATGCCCAATCAGACTGCGTGCATAAATAAATGCAAGCATTGCTTTCCAGAAATGTAAGCATCTGTCACAACCTGCTCTCGTTGGACTTTTGTTAATGAATCAGATATTAATAATAGTACTTGAAAGGGTCACAAGACTGATCATACCGACAGATTGACTTAGTTTGGTATACCTCACACAGAAGGCTATTAGGATCTCAGGACAATATTGCAGAATTTCTCTGTAGAAAATAATTAAAAAAGTCAATTCCTCTAAATGAAACAAACCATTTCTATGTGTCCCAAACAAGTCATAATCGTTATTTCTTCATTTCACAATTTGTATACAGTTTTTATACAATACAACCATGGAGCTATTTACATAAGTAAAAAAAAACTTAGCATCTTCTGGCACTTTGAAGTCCCCTGCATGGGTTAGAGGATTTAATCAGTTAATTGCTAGCGTGAATTGTGCTGCAGAAGATGAATATGGGCCAACCAGCATGTCAGATAGTGAGTGCGGATTTGTTGGAATTTCAAGTATAGGAGTGGGGAAGGGGCTATAGGATCCTACAAGGAGGTGTGGCACCAGTCTATCTATATCCCTATCTAGGTGCCAGTGAGGTGTTACTGTGGCATATAGACAGACTGTCTAGGGTTATGGGTTGGTGGTTTTAACCCAGCGGAGCAACCATGTATCTGGGTGTAGATGGGCTGTATGGTCCGGAGGGGGGCTCATTTGATCGTGGAACCCAGCAGAGGGCTGTGTGCTTGCTAGTGAGCTCATTGTGGCTCATAGTGGGAAGGAAATATTACTAGTACCCCATCTTCTTGAGGAAGGTTGGGATAGCAGGTACCCATCCCTTAGCTGATCTCCTCTTAGCAAAAGGTACCTTTACTGAGTTGGATAGGAGTCAGCTAGGATGGTGAGGTATCTCCAAGGTGTGATGGTCGGACCAGGACTTACATAGTAACATGGCTAAGGTAAAGTATATATTAATTAGTGGTTAACCACAAGACAATGGATCAAAGGGATATAATTTGCAAAGCACTTGACATCACTTGGCCTTTGTCCATGGTAACAAGGTGTGTTAAATTGTTGTCTGCCAACCTAGTTAACAATACTTGATTGCTCAATCAGTTCCATACATCTTCCCATAGAAGTCTATGAAGCCTCTCACATTGTTACCGCAAGTTCCCTTTACTCAGAGTGAGCTGGATATCACAGTTGGCTACTGGTTGTCCTTAACATGGTAATTCCCCTGTGTCTCTTCCCCCCTCTCCCTTCCCCTGTGTCTCTTCCCCCCTCTCCCTTCCTCAGTGTCTCTTCCCCCCTCTCCCTTCCTCAGTGTCTCTTCCCCCTCCCTTCCTCAGTGTCTCTTCCCCCTCTCCCTTCCCCTGTGTCTCTTCCCCTTTACCCTCACTCCCTCCCCTGTGTCTCTTTCCGCCTCTCCCTTCCCCTGTGTCTCTCCCCCCCTCCATTCCCCTGTGTCTCTTCCCCCTCTCCCTTCCCCTGTGTCTCTTCCCCATCCCTTCCCATGTGTCTCTTCCCCCCCTCTGCCTTCCCGTGTCTCTACTTCCCCCGTGTCTCTACCCCCTCTCACTCCCCTGTTTCTCTTCCCTCCACTGTTTCTCTTCCCTCTCCTCTCCTGTGTCTCTTTCCCCCTCCCTCCGATGTGTCTCTTCCCCTCTCTCCCTCCCATGTCTCTCTCAACTCCCTTCCCTGTGTCTCTTCCCCCTCTCCCTCCCCTGTGTCTCTTCACCCTTCCCTCCCCCTATGTCTATACCCCTCTCTCCCTCCCATTTCTCTCCACCCTCCCTCACAGAGGAGATTCACATCCTAGAAGAGGTGTCCTAAAGTCTCCGTAAATAAAAGGCATTCCTCCTTTAGAAATGAATTAGTGCTTTTTATTTTACTAGTCACTTGCCCATTGCAAATGACGGGATAATATTTTATATTTCTGCACCCAACCCCCATCCCTTACAGTTACCATCCCTCTGTTTCTCCCCCCCCTCTCCCCTGTGTCTCTCCCCTTTTACCCCTCTTCCTTTCCATGTATCTCTTCCCCCCTCTCCCTTACCCTGTGTCTCTCCCCCTCTCTCCATTAGCCTGTGTCTCCCCCCCCCTCACCATGTGTCTCTCCCCCTCTCTCCCTTACCCTGTGTCTCCTAACCCCACTCTCCCTTCCCCAGTGTCTCTTTCACCCACCCTTCCCCTGTGTCTTTCCCCCGTGTCTCTTCCCCCCTCTCTCTTCCCATGTGTCTCTATCCTATCTCCCTTAACCTGTGTCTCTTCCACCCTCTCCCTTATCCTATCCCCCCCTCTCCCTTACCCTGTGTCTCGTCCCCCTTCTCCCTTACCCTGTGTCTCTTCCTTCCCTCTCCCTTACCCGTTATCTCTCCCACTCCCTCTCCCCTCCCCTGTGTCTCTTCTCACCTCTCACTTACCCTGTGTCTCTTACCCCCCTCTCTCTTCCCCTGTGTCTCTTTCCCACATTCCCTTCCTCTGTTACTCTTTCCCCCCCCTTCCCTTCACCTGCGTCTCTTCCCCCTTCCCTTCCCTGTGTCTCTTTCCCCCTCTCCCTTCTCCTGTGTCTCTTCCCCCCTCTCCCTTCCCCTGTCTCTTCCCCTCCTTCGCTTCCCCTCTGTCTCTATCCCCCCTTCCCCTGTGTCTCTTTCCCTCTGTGTCTCTTCCCCCTTCCCCTGTGTCTCTTTCCCCCCCTGTGTCTCTTCCCCCCTTCCCTTCCCCTGTGTTTTTTTCCCCTTCCTTGTGTCTCTTCGACCCCCATTCCCATGTGTCTCTTTCCCCTGTGTCTCCTCCCCCCTTCCCCCTCCCCTGTGTCTCATTCCTCCCTTCCCTTCCCCTTTGTCTCTTCCCCCCTTTCCCTGTGTCTCTTTCCCCCCTGTGTCACTTCCCCCATCCCTTCCCCAGTGTTTTTCCCCTTCCTTGTGTCTCTTCGACCCCCATTCCCATGTGTCTCTTTCCCCTGTGTCTCTTCCCCCTTCCCCCCTCCCCTGTGTCTCATTCCTCCCTTCCCTTCCCCTTTGTCTCTTCCCTCCTTTCCTTCCCCTGTGTCTCTTTCCCCCCTGTGTCTCTTCCCCCTCCCTTGTGTCTCTTTGCCCCCATGTCTCTTCTCCCCTTTCCTCCACCCGTGTCTCTTCCTCCTTCCCCCTTCTCCTTCCCCTGTGCCTCTTCTCCCCTGTCCCTCCCCCTCCCCGGTGTCTTTTCCCCCTCTCCCTCCCCCTTCCCCTGTGTTTCTTCCCCCCCCTCCCCTGTGTCTCTTCACCCTGTGTCTCTTCCCCCTCTCCCTTACCCTGTGTCTCCTAACCCCACTCTCCCTTCCCCAGTGTCTCTTTCACCCACTCTTCCCCTGTGTTTTTCCCCCGTGTCTCTTCCCCCTCTCCCTTCCCCTGTATTTCTATCCAATCTCCCTTAACCTGTGTCTCTTCCCCCTCTCCCTTACCCTCTCCCCCCCCTCTCCCTTACCCTGTGTCTCTTCCCCTTTCTCCCTTACCATGTGTCTCTTCCCCCTCTCTCCCTTACCTGTTATCTCTCCCACTCCCTCTCCCTTCCCCAGTGTCTCTTCTCACCTCTCACTTACCCTGTGTCTCTTACCCCCTCTCTCTTCCTCTGTGTCTCTTTCCCACATTCCCTTCCCCTGTTTCTCTTACCCCCCTTCCCTTCCCCTGTGTCTCTTCCCCCTTCCTTTCCCCTGTGTCTCTTTCCCTCTTCCCTTCCCCTGTGTCTCTTTCCCCCTCTCCCTTCTCCTGTGTCTCTTCCCCCTCTCCCTTCCCTTGTCTCTCCCCCCCTTCCCTTCCCCTCTGTCTCTATCATCCCTTCCCATGTGTCTCTTTCCCCTCTGTGTCTCTTCCCCCCTTCCTCTGTGTCTCTTTCCCCCCTGTGTCTCTTCCCCCCTTCCCTTCCCCTGTGTTTTTTCCCTTCCTTGTGTCTCTTCGCCCCCCCCCTTCCCCATGTGTCTCTTTCCCCCTTTCTCTTCCCCCCTTTCCTCCACCCGTGTCTCTTCCTCCTTCTCCCTCCTCCTTCCCCTGTGCCTCTTCCCCCCTGTCCCTCCCCTGTGACTCTTCCCCCTCTCCCTCCCCTTTCCCCTGTATTTCTTCCACCCCTCCCCTGTGTCTCTTCCCCCCTCTCCCTTACCCTGTGTCTCCTAACCCCACTCTCCCTTCCCCAGTGTCTCTTTCACCCACCCTTCCCCTGTGTCTTTCCCCCCGTGTCTCTTCCCCCCCTCTCCCTTCCCTGTGTCTCTATCCCATCTCCCTTAACCTGTGTCTCTTCCCCCCTCTCCCTTACGCTATGTCTACCCCCCTCTCCCTTACCCTGTGTCTCTTCCCCCTTCTCCCTTACCCTGTGTCTCTTCCCCTCCTCTTCCTTACCTGTTATCTCTCCCACTCCCTCTCCCTTCCCCTGTGTCTCTTCTCACCTCTCACTTACCCTGTGTCTCTTCCCCCTTCCCTTCCCCTGTGTCTCTTTCCCCCCTTCCCTTCCCCTGTGTCTCTTTCCCCCTCTCCCTTCTCCTGTGTCTCTTCCTCCCTCTCCCTTCCCCTGTCTCTTCCCCCCCTTCCCTTCCCTTCTGTCTCTATCCCCCTTCCCCTGTATCCCCCTTCCCCTGTGTCTCTTTCCCCTCTGTGTCTCTTTCCCCCTTTCCCCGTGTCTCTTCCCCCCTGTGTCTCTTCCCCCCTTCCCTTCCCGTGTTTTTTTTCCTTCCTTGTGTCTCTTCGACCCCCATTCCCATGTGTCTCTTTCCCCCCGTCTCTCTTCCACCCTTCCCCCCTCCCCTGTGTCTCATTCCTCCCTTCCCTTCCCCTTTGGCTCTTCCCCCCTTTCCTTCCCCTGTGTCTCTTTCACCCCTGTGTCTCTTCCCCCCATCCATTGTGTCTTCGGCCCCCCTTCCCATGTGTCTCTTTCCCCTGTGTCTCTTCCCCCCTTTCCTCCACCCGTGTCTCTTCCTCCTTCTCCCTCCTCCTTCCCCTGTGCCTCTTCTCCCCTGTCCCTCCCCCTTCCCCTGTGTCTCTTCCCCCTCTCCTTCCCCCTTCCTCTGTGTTTCTTCACCCTGTGTCTCTTCCCCCTCTCCCTTACCCTGTGTCTCCTAACCCCACTCTCCCTTCCCCAGTGTCTCTTTCACCCACCCATCCCCTGTGTCTTTCCCCCGTGTCTCTTCCCCCTCTCCCTTTCCCTGTGTCTCTATCCAATCTCCCTTAACCTGTGTCTCTTCCCCCCTCTCCCTTACCCTATGTCTCCCCCCCTCTCCCTTACCCTGTGTCTCTCTCCCCCTTCTCCCTTACCATGTGTCTCTTCCCCCTCTCTCCCTTACCTGTTATCTCTCCCACTCCCTCTCCCTTCCCCTGTGTCTCTTCTCACCTCTCACTTACCCTGTGTCTCTTACCCCCCTCTCTCTTCCCCTGTGTCTCTTTCCCACATTCCCTTACCCTGTTTCTCTTTCCCCCCCTTCCCTTCCCCTGTTTCTCTTCCCCCTTCCCTTCCCCTGTGTCTCTTTCCCTCTTCCCTTCCCCTGTGTCTCTTTCCCCCTCTCCCTTCTCCTGTGTCTCTATCCTCCCTTCCCATGTGTCTCTTTCCCCTCTGTGTCTCTTCCCTCCTTCCCCTGTGTCTCTTTCCCCCCTGTGTCTCTTCCCCCCTTCCCTTCCCCTGTGTTTTTTCCCTTCCTTGTGTCTCTTCACCCCCCCCTTCCCATGTGTCTCTTTCCCCCTTTCTCTTCCCCCCTTTTCCTCCACCCGTGTCTCTTCCTCCTTCTCCCTTCTCCTTCCCCTGTGCCTCTTCCCCCCTGTCCCTCCCCTCCCCTGTGTCTCTTCCCCCTCTCCCTCCCCCTTCCCCTGTGTTTCTTCCCCCCCTCCCCTGTGTCTCTTTCCCCTCTCCCTTACCCTGTGTCTCCTAACCCCACTCTCCCTTCCCCAGTGTCTCTTTCACCCACCCTTCCCCTGTGTCTTTCCCCCGTGTCTCTTCCCCCCTTCTCCCTTCCCCTGTGTCTCTATCCCATCTCCCTTAACCTGTGTCTCTTCCCCCCCTCTCCCTTACCCTATGTCTCCCCCCTCTCCCTTACCCTGTGTCTCTTCCCCCTTCTCCCTTACCCTGTGTTTCTTCCCCTCCTCTTCCTTACCTGTTATCTCTCCCACTCCCTCTCCCTTCCCCTGTGTCTCTTCTCACCTCTCACTTACCCTGTGTCTCTTACCCCCTCTCTCTTCCCCTGTGTCTCTTTCCCACATTCCCTTCCCCTGTTTCTCTTCCCCCCTCCTTCCCTTCCCCTGTGTCTCTTCCCCCCTTCCCTTCCCCTGTGTCTCTTTCCCTCTTCCCTTCCCCTGTGTCTCTTTCCCCCCTCTCCCTTCTCCTGTGTCTCTTCCCCCCTCTCCCTTCCCCTGTCTCTTCCCCCCTTCTCTTCCCCTCTGTCTCTATCCACCCTTCCCCTGTGTCTCTTTCCCCGCTGTGTCTCTTCCCCCTTCCACTGTGTCTCTTTCCCCTGTGTCTCTTCCCCCCTTTCCTCCACCCGTGTCTCTTCCTCACTCTCCCTCCTCCTTCCCCTGTGCCTCTTCTCCCCTGTCCCTCCCCCTCCCCTGTGTCTCTTCCCCCTCTCCCTCCCCCTTCCCCTGTGTTTCTTCGCCCCCCTCCCGTGTCTGTTCACCCTGTGTCTCTTCCCCCTCTCCCTTACCCTGTGTCTCCTAACCCCACTCTCCCTTCCCCAGTGTCTCTTTCACCCACCCATCCCCTGTGTCTTTCCCCCGTGTCTCTTCTCCCCCTCCCTCCCCTGTGTCTCTATCCAATCTCCCTTAACCTGTGTTTCTTCCCCCTCTCCCTTACCCTATGTCTCCCCCCTCTCCCTTACCCTGTGTCTCTTCCCCCTTCTCCCTTACCATGTGTCTCTTCCCCTCCTCTCACTTACCCTGTATCTCTTACCCCCCTCTCCCTTCCCCTGTGTCTCTTCTCACCTCTCACTTACCCTGTATCTCTTACCCCCCCTCTCTCTTCCCCTGTGTCTCTTTCCCACATTCCCTTCCCCTGTTTCTCTTTCCCCCCCCTTCCCCTTCCCCTGTGTCTCTTCCCCCTTCCCTTCCCCTGTGTCTCTTTCCCTTCCCCTGTGTCTCTTTCCCCCTCTCCCTTCTCCTGTGTCTCTTCCCCTCCTCTTCCTTACCTGTTATCTCTCCCACTCCCTCTCCCTTCCCCTGTGTCTCTTCTCACCTCTCACTTACCCTGTGTCTCTTCCCCTTCCCTTCCCCTGTGTCTCTTTCCCCCTTCCCTTCCCCTGTGTCTCTTTCCCCCTCTCCCTTCTCCCTGTGTCTCTTCCTCCCTCTCCCTTCCCCTGTCTCTTCCCCCCCTTCCCTTCCCCTCTGTCTCTATCCTCCCTTCCCCTGTGTCTCTTTCCCCTCTGTGTCTCTTTCCCCCTTTCCCCTGTGTCTCTTCCCCCCTGTGTCTCTTCCCCCCTTCCCTTCACCTGTGTTTTGTTCCCTTCCTTGTGTCTCTTCGACCCCCATTCCCATGTGTCTCTTTCTTCCCATCTCTCTTCCACCCTCCCCCCTCCCCTGTGTCTCATTCCTCCCTTCCCTTCCCCTTTGTCTCTTCCCCCCTTTCCTTCCCCTGTGTCTCTTTCACCCCTGTGTCTCTTCCCCCCAG